>JBBPBX010035072.1:17704-32256 GCA_038048925.1 Garcialebias charrua
GTGTAAAGATATTTAGGGGGTCAGTATTAAACTGACACCCTTTACCTTAATTACTTTACTTATTCAGATTGAATAGTATTTCACGGATTCTTTTCTTTTTCAGGTTTACCCAATATTTCTGTGATCATTTATGATGGACAAATAAACCATAAAGCCATTAAGTGACAATGAGACGTTGATTTTAGTCGGTATGCCAAAAGACACTACCTTTTATTTAAAATAAATCAACTAAAATTAACACCATTACACTTGATTGACTGATTTCACTTTCTTGCAATTTAACACGTCAGCACATTTAAATTGCAACAACAGACATAAGTAATGATGACAATAATACTTAATCTGAAGGTTCTTTAGCTTAAAATGTAGTTACCAGCTTAGAATGAAAGGGAGAAGGAAATAGGAGGAAAAAGGGAAGTTTATCTTGCATTTATAAAACCAGATGACACTCTTCCATACGCGTCCAGCTAAGATATCATTACACCTCCAGTAAGCAAACAGCTGCTCCTTTACCTTAAGACGTCCGTCCCGGTTCTGGTAAAGAGCTGTGATCAGCCTTGGACGTAAACGGGTCGTAGGTCCCGCAAGTCCAAGCTGGACTCCAAACGTGTTTACCTTCTCAGTGTCGATGATACTTGCTTTAGTCGGCAGAAGTCGTGGCAGTCATGGTTTGGTTTCAAGATAACTTATTCCAGAAAGGAATTTCATTCAAAGTTCTGAGCTTACGTTAGAATAAAATTAAAGAAGCCAATAGTCTCTTTGTGAGTGACTATGTTCTCAAATTACAACTAATGGAATAAATTTTAGTAAATGTCTGTTTACTGAGAGGGTCAGCAAACAGCATCACTGGACAGTTCAAAACGACAAAGGTGTATCAGAGAACACATCTGGTCCACTACAAGTGTAATGATCCTTGAAGAGTGATGTTAAATGTTAATTATTCCTGTTACACTGTTACTGGTTCTAAGGTTTGACATGTCCTGCTTATGACGCATGGGTTGTTGGGAAATGAGATGGGGTGGGTTTTGTTGGGAGTTTGGCGGTTCTGAAAGAATGCGGGAAGCACCTGTTGTGATGCTGAGGAGTTCTGGCGTGGGTCACGGCCAATCAGTGACTCTGAGTTAACTGACCTGTTATTGTTGTTCCTGAATAAATCGTTGGCTAGAGCAGAACGTCTGGTGCTTGAGTGACTGCGTCAATGTTACATTGGTGTCAGAAGTGGGATGAACTTGGCAAAAGGGCCTTCACCTACTCCGCTCCTGCTTCCTGGAATATCTTACAAAAAGATCTGAAGCTCTCAGCCTTGACCTCTCTAAATGGCTTTAAGAATCTGTTGGAATCCTGGCAAAAACCAATGCAGACATGTTCCTGTTTTTGATTTTCTACATCTACCTTATAATCTGTCGGTTTTGCTACTTTGATATCTTTGTTTTAACTTGTAAAAAAAAAAACTGTATTTCTCTTGTGCGTTTGTCTATTGTTGATTGTTCAAGGAAAATCTACTGTTGCTGTTGTCATCATTCTTTAGTTTGTAGACAGGTCTCTCTTGTAAATGAGTCCTCGAGGCTCAATGAGATTAACCTGCCTAAATAATGTTGAATGAATGAAAACTACCCAGAGTTTGTGGCCACAGGTGAGGGTAGGAACGTAGATTGACCAGTAAACAGAGAGCTCCTTACAGCTCAGCTCCATCTTTATACTCAACAGACCGGCAGAGTCCACAATACTGCAGATGTTGCACCAAACCGTCTTTTGGTCTCACACTCATGTCTTCCCTCACTGAGAACAAAACTCAGAGATACTTGAACTCCTCCACTTCATCATCATCAGCTTTATTTATAAAGCGCTTTAACACAGCCACAGCTGAAACAAAGCGCTGGACACTAGATACAAACAAGATAAAAGAAAGCATAAAAACAGAGCTACAAAACTAACACACAGTGAACTAAATTTTCAATTTAAAATACAATAAAATGACAAGTTCCATCCATCCATCCATTTTCGTCCGCTTATCCGGGGTCGGGTCGCGGGGGTAGCAGCCTAAGTAGGGAGGCCCAGACTTCCCTCTCCCTAGCCACAAAGAGCAGCTCCTCTGGGGGAATCCCAAGGCGTTCCCAGGCCAGCCGAGAAACATTCCCTCCAGCGTGTCCTGGGTCTTCCTCTGGGCCTCCTCCCGGTGGGACAAGTTAAACAGGTAAAATCAATAAAAAATTAGACAGAACCTCACCCTCAACCCAAAGAGAACAATCCACCTTTTACCGGCTGAGGACCATGGCCTCAGATTTACCTCAGAAACTTGGGGTTTATTATTGATGAGTCTCGGGATTTTTTTCTCCTTATCCAACAGCTGGTGAAAACTTTTAAGCTAAAGTTGGGTTATTACTTTAGAATCAGATCATGTCTGTCTTTTGAGGTTAGAAAACGTCTTGTCTACGCCACTTTTTTGTCCATCCTAGACTACGGAGACATGATGTATGTGCACATGTTGTAGAGGAATATATATGTATAGGATATTGGACTTCTGGTCCGGTCAAACACCTACCCTTTAACAAGTACCGGTATTTACATTTACGTAACCTAGACCGGCCTCACCTCAAACATATATAAACCCTGAGTTCTTGTAGTGAACTTAATTCCTGTCCTTCGAAGAAAAACACGAAAAATCAATCATTTAAATACAATTCTGTAGCATTTATTTTCAGTTTGATTTATGACATGGAAATTATGGTAAATATTGAATATTAATGAACAACCAATACTGTAGTATTATTTTAGAAAGTAAATTACTTAAATCTGAAGACTTTGAGAAGGAGTTATAGATTCAATTTGGACTAAGGTTCTTAGCTCTTAACGTTAAAATGTAGGTAAGTTTATCTCAGAGTCGTGAATTAAATTATCTAAACAAACTCAGTTGGCACAGTGTCTCTCATCAGAAGAAAGATGTTCAGTCCTACCGGAATATGCGTCTATATTTCTCATTACCACAGCGGATATGATGGCATTGCTGGGTTCCATGCTGAAGCCAGGGTTGTTTTCCCCTGGGCCATGTAGGCACCAGCCGGTCGACATTCTCAGAGTGTTTGAGAAGTTCAGGATGTCTGGGTTGACTTGGAGTCAACTCTCTACCAGGACAGCTTCTTCAGCATGGCTGTAACAAGATGGCCGCGCTCAGACCGGCTGCAGCTTCACGGGCTCCTGATTCATCCCTAGTTTTCAGTAATTTTAATAGTGTTTTTGTACCTGACTCTGCGCGTTTTTTGCTGGTGAATTATAGCTGAACTGAACTGTTAAGAATCGGAACGGATTTACCACAGGACAAGCTGATATCAGCAACGAACTCAAATCAGAGCTCGGCAGAATGGGGCTTTTAAGAACATCTTTCTGGAAGCAGATGCGCTCCGGTTCACACTCCAGGGGAAAGAAAAGGAAGCGGTGCTCCCGAGGTCAGAAGCGGGGCTGCCGAGCAGGAATTATGGCGAGACTGCGGGCAGACGCTAAAACCGGGAGACCCCCGATGCCGGCTCTTTTTCTGTCTAACGTACGCTCGCTGGACAACAAAATGGATCTGCTCCGTCTGAGAGTAACAGCGTCGGAGGAAATGAGGAGGTGCTCTGTGCTCTGCCTCACGGAAACGTGGATCTCTAAGGATACACCGGACTCTGTTTATGAGCTGGATGACAGACTCTTTTTCAGAACGGACCGGTGCACCGAGACTACGGGAAAAACACGAGGCGGCGGTGTTTGTGTTTACGTGCACAAGGATTGGTGCTCGAACAGTGTTGTTATCAAAAGGCTTTGCTCAGCTGCTGTGGAGTTGATCACAGTAAGGTGCCGTCCTCATTATCTACCCCGTGACTACTCAGTGATCCTTATCACTGTTATTTACATAGCCCCTGATGCTAATGTCGCCCAGGGAGAAATTCATGACTTACTCAGCTCGCTGCAGTGTAAATATCCAGAGGCGCTTTTCATTGTTTCAGGTGACTTCAATCATGTGGATTTAAAGGTCTCCCTCCCAACCTTCAATCAGCACGTTTCCACAGCAACAAGAGGAAATAAAACGCTTGACCAAGTCTACACGAATGTGAAGGGGGCGTACATGGCAAAGCCACGCCCACCGCTCGGGGCTTCTGGCCACTCCTCTTTGCTCTTGGTCCCAGCTCAGCTTCCTCCGCTCAGACGCTCTAAGCCGGAACAAAGAGAGATAAAAGTTTGGCTCCAACATAGCTCCCCCATGCTGAGAGACTGCTTTGGAAATACGAACTGGTCTGTTTTCAAAGAGGTAGCAGCTGATGGAAACTCAGTGAACCTAGACTTATATGCTTCATCAGTGTTGGGTTATATCAGCACATGCTATGAAAACGTATCCATAAAAATATGTTAAATTTTACCCCAACACAAAACCCTGGTTAAATAAAGAGGTCCGCACCCTGCTGGCAGCCAGGAACACTGCCTTCAAGTCTGGAAACACAGTGGAACTGAGAAAGAGCAGGAAAGAGCTGGTTGCTGGCATTAAGAAGGCCAAGGCCACATATGCACAGAGAATCGAGGGTCAGTTCACCTCACAAGACCCACGGAGCATGTGGAAGGGCATCAAATGCATAACAGATTACAAAGGCAAGAGCAAACAATGCCCCAAGGACCCATCTCTGCCTGATGCCCTCAATAAGTTTTATGCACGTTTTGAAGACCCAAACAGACCAGCTAGCACCAGACTCACCTCATCACCAGATGAAGAGCATCTCAGAGTGACCGCAGCAGAAGTGAGAGGCAGTCTCAGAAGGATCAACCCTCATAAAGCAACCGGACCAGACAACATCCCAGGGAAAGTTCTGAAGGAATGTGCGGACCAGCTCTGTGAGGTGCTGGCTGACATCTTCACCACCTCACTTTCACTGGAGTCAGTTCCCACCTGCCTGAAGACCGCCACCATCATCCCAGTTCCAAAGAGCTCCACAGTGACTGGTCTGAATGACTATAGACCGGTGGCCCTCACCCCGATAGTCGCTAAATGTTTTGAGAAACTGGTCATGTCCCACATCAAGACAACCGTCAACATCAACGAGGACCCTCATCAGTATGCATACCGCGAGAACCGATCAACAGAGGACGCCATCTCCTCTGTGGTCCACACTGCTCTCACCCACCTGGATCAGAAGGACTCATACGTGCGTATGCTCTTTGTGGACTTCACATCTGCCTTCAACACCATGATCCCCCAAACTCTGATAGACAAACTATCCACACTTGGACTAAGCCCCTCCGTTTGTAACTGGGTCTTAGACTTCTTAACAAACAGACCACAGTCCGTGAAGATCCACAACTTCTCCTCCTCCACCATAACCCTCAGCACTGGCTCTCCTCAAGGATGTGTGCTGAGCCCTCTTCTGTTCACTCTGCTCACATATGATTGTACAGCCACACATCCAGGCTGTCATATTGTTAAGTTTGCAGATGATACAGCGGTGGTGGGATGCATCACAAACAATGATGAGTCCAGCTACAGACAGGAGGTGGAACACCTGGAGAGCTGGTGCAAAGAGAATAACCTTCACATGAATGTGAAGAAGACAAAGGAGATGATTGTGGACTTCAGAAGGAACAAACACACCCACACCCCACTGAACATAAGTGGATCTGCAGTGGAAGTGGTCTCCAGCTACAAATACTTGGGTGTACACATGAATGATAACCTCAGCTGGAGCAACAACACCACCAGCCTGATCAAGAAAGGTCATCAGAGACTCTACTTCCTCAGACGGCTGAGACGAGCTGGTCTGAGCAGCCCAGTCCTCACCTCCTTCTACAGGTGTGCAGTGGAGAGCATCCTGTGCTCCAGCATCAACGTGTGGCATGGAGGCTGCACAGTTGCAGAGAGGAAAGCTCTACAGAGAGTGGTGAAGGCTGCACAGAAGTCTGTTGGAGTCAGTCTCCCCACCATCACAGACATTTGTTGCTGATAATGTTTGCTCTGCATTACACTGTGTTGGTTTGTTAAGTGTCCTTGGGTGTCCTGAAAGGCGCTTTTAAATAAAATGAGGTTGAGGTGGTGAGATTTGTTCATGAGCGTTTTTTTCAGATCAGCCACAGTTCTGATGATGTTGTTCAGCCAGCAGTTCTGATAAGCTTGCACAGAAAGTCCTCGGGGGGTCGGGGGTGCGATCGATGAAGCTTATTGTCCCTGGTTACTCATGACCCAGGAGAAATTTGATAGTCGGCCCATTTCCAAGGCCAGCGGGGAGTCAGATTCAGATAAGTTTGATTGTTGATTTTCTTCAGGCAGACAGATTTTTTTCTTCAGCCTTGAGTCCATCTGGACTATCTGTTTCCAAAACGGCCTAATTGTAGGAATCAATTCCACTGAGCCATGCTATGAGTCTCCCCCAAGGTCGAGCCCACCACGCTGACGAGTCCCAGAAGCCACAGGTGGCCTGCGATTCTCATAAATCGCCTCCACCTTATGGTTTAGCTCATAAATCAGTTGATTTTGCAAGGTCATGGCACACATCAAACCTTCACACTGGCTCGGAAGCTTTGTCATGGCCAAAACTGCTGCAGATGCCTTCTTCAATTGTCGATAGAACAGAGCCCCGCCAATGCCAAAAAGCAGAGTCCTTGCTATCATAAATCCAATTATGTAAACATCTTCAACATCCTCCTGAGACAGGACTGTGAGACACATCACCTGCCACACTCCCCACGAGTCCATGACGTATCCCGCAGTGTACGTCTCAGCTGGACATGCCAGTTCCCCAGGACCTTGTCGTTTTGTTGAAAAAATCTTGTCCATACATAGTTCCCATGTGACGTCAATCTGTGGATTGTCCTGTTTGACCCTCCCACAGGAAGGCAAAGCAGCAGTTTGAGCGCATTCTAATGGATGTCCATTTTTCACGTTGTTTTTTTTTGTTAATTTCTAATTAATTGCAATGGTTACTTCGTGTTGGGTCAGTGGGTGTTCCAGTCGGGTAGACGTTTGGGCAACGCGCAGGTTTCACTTAATCCAAAAAAAAGTAAACGTGAAGGATTTATCTCATCGGAGAAGCTCACAGCAGCTCCATCGCTCTCTGACTGCTCGGAAGGATCTGCTCTGGAAGACGTCGTCCTTTTGGCCGGTAAACAAAATATTCTACATAAATCATTTTGTGAAACTATGTCAGAACAATGTTAGAGTACAACTGTCTGTGTGTTAGAGCTGTTTTTTTTTTCATTATTTAGCAACACCGTCTTGATGTGGTTAGCTTAGCATCTCGCTAACGCGACAACGGCCTCCTCACGGTCTCGCCGGTCCTCCGGGACCGGCGGGGAGACCGCCCCAGTGGGGGAAGGAGGACGGGAGCCAAGTCGTGCGGGCGACGCGTCGGTCCCATGGGACGTGCCCCCGCGGCCGCGACGGATCCACGCCGTGCGACCTACCTGAGCTCGCTGCGAGCCTCCGTGCGACGGATGCTAACGCGACATGCTAACTTCCAACACGGTAACACTCAAAGTGCTGGTTCTGGTCCGTGTTCAGCTTGGACTGTTTGTGCTGGCTGTGTGTTATTTTAGTTAAACCTTTATTTAGCTGGTTAGATATGATTGAGACAGTTTACACATCTTTTTTGGATTTAAAGCTGTGAAGCTCTGCACTGTGAAGCCGGTGTGCGCTCCTCGTAGTTATAAATAATTATACCAGGTACATAGCAGAAAAGTACCGGGCATGTAATGTGTGAGTGTCAGCACATCAGCTATTTACCAGGTATGTAATATGCGTACCAGTTTTATCATATATTGCTACCATACCTTAGACTTAAGGCTACAAATAATTGAAAATAACTTGTCACTGAAAGATCAATGCTTCAAAGGACTGCTTGAACTGCAATAAATAATAAATTGTAATATTCCAAGGGCCATGAATTGATGCTTCACCTGCCAAATGTGTTCAATCAGATGGACCGTCACGGCCCGAAGGGCACTTGGTTTAGTCAATAATAGCCAAAAATAAATGAAGGAAACATTGAGTGTTGACAAATATTGGTCTAACAGAGCTAAAACTGTCATTGCAGCATTTACCAATTCCACTGTGATTGCATGATTGCCTAACACTATGCACCCTGTCTGTGCTCATTCAGAATGAGAAACCAACCAAACATGAAATATTTCAAACTGAGTGGTAAGAATTAGAATAAAGGGCCACTTTGCTTTCATTGTTCAACAATTTAAACTGTACAGTTGCTAAACAAAAAATCAAATTTACAGATTATATAAATTTAACCTGCTTACTTAACTGATCAATTTGGTAGATTAATGGTTTGCAGAGATTCTAACATTATCATTGAATTATACCACTGGGGGAAAAATATTTGCGGACCAAACAGAAGTCAGTTTGCACATCAGCTGAAAAAATCTGTAAAAGCCGCAGGCAGTGAAGTGTGATCAGCTCTTTTAAAAATTGATTTTTGATTTTTTTTTCCAATGCCGTTAACACTGATGTTAATAATGTTGCTGAAACTCCATTTTGTGCCTCTGAAGAGTGAGCTGCATCAGAAAAGGTGAAGAAGTAGAAGTGATAAGACTTGATTGTAGCTGAGCGACTTCTCTAGCATCCTCTTCAGAAGCCTTTAAAATGTGGCAGCCCCATTACAGTTAGTATAATTATTAAGAATAACTTTAATGGACTGATAAGTACTCATAGAGCTTTATTTTATTTTATTTTTACAGGCGAGTGACATTTAAACTGAAACGTGTATCTTATCTATATATCCTAAGGGAAAATTGAGAACAAGAGGTTTGCAGGGCTTAATGGCAGTGAGAGAATAGAGGAAAAATCCATCAACATAATCATGATTTTATCCATCAGGACTACTTACATCACTCTGCTCTTTAAGGCTTTCAAGGTTGTGATGTTTCAATATGTGTTTGATGAATGATCAGATTTCAAACTTAAGTTAAAAAGAGACAAATAAACCATTTGATTTCAACATGAGATTAACTTACCACTGACATGAGCTAGATTGGATGCCCCAATTGAAGGAGTTTAAATATCTAGAAGTACTTTTTTTATTAGTGATAGTAGGATGGAGGAGGAGATGGACTGACAGAACGGAGCCTTGTTCACAGTAATGAGGGCGTTGGTCCTGTCAGTCAGGGTGAAGACTGATCCAAGCTGAGTCTGAACTCTCAATCTACGATCTGACTTTCTCATCTATTATAATAGTTTGTGGTATTCACTGTAAATTATTTCTGTTTTGGCACATTTTTTTCTATATTATCAACAGTTCTGCGATGTTTGCACCAACACAGGGTGACTATTGATTTCTGATTAATTATGGTTATTCAAACTGGTTACTTTAAATAAAAATATAGTAATGAGTAAACTAGATAGACCAACAATTTACCTTCAAAGCATAGTAAATAATCTGTATTTCATTTAAAACACAAATATTATGTGGTTAGATATTTTGATTAGGATAAAATACTGTATTTACTTTTACAGTATGTTATAAACTACAGTTTTTACTTTAACACTACTTATATAGGGAACTATTACTTCCGCTCTCGGCAGGGCAGGTCGCATCTCCTTTTGCTCCTACACCTCCCTGGTTTCACCCCCCCTGCTTCTGCATTTGTCTCGTCTGTTACTCTTCAGCGCTTGCTCGAACCAATTTGGGATGAATTTATGTGCGTGGACTGTTTTCTGGGCTATTTCATCTATCGATACTATCGATAACAAAAATTTCCGCGAAGCGCACTGGCCAGGGAGAGCCAGGGCGCCCTATCGACACGCATGCGGTGAGCTACATTATGGACTCGATGAGCAGGCTAATGTAACTGTCCGCTCTTTCTGTCGGGGACGTGGAATCTCTGTGGATTTTTGGGATACTGGTGGCTGTTCCTGCCACTGAAGGCTGAGGAGGACCGCAGCGATCGGCGTGCTGGCGAGTCTTCCGCTCAGCGAAAATGCTTTGATCCGGGCTATGACCTTCCCAGCTGTTGTGCGGGCTGAACCACACGGTGGGAGAAGCGGTAGCTGCCGCGGACCTGCGGTGTGTGGAACTCGTTTACAGCCGTCCGGATTAAAACAGGGCACATATGGAAGGATCTTTTAGCTCGGAACCTCTCTCGATTCGGCGATTTGGACCCAGAAACAGCACCTGGACTTAAAGACTGCAGTAAAAGAACACTGTGGCCTGACTGAAAAAATAAAGCAACTAATCTAATCTGGTCTCTGGCCTTGGACTGAAGGCTGTCTACAAATCTTCTCCTGAGCTGGGAAGCTGAAGGGACCCGCTGCCCTCCCCCCCCCAGAGGTCTCTGTGTGTGCGTTCTCGGATGGAGCCGAGCTGTGAGACCTGCGAACTGTTCTTATCTGGAGCTGATTACACACAGACTTTATTACCTCCCGCCTGCCGTCATAAATGCATCTTGTCCTGTCTAAATGTGCTAAAAAGCTGGTAGAGTTTTTTTGGACTTTATCATGGAGTGTCTATTGGCAAATTGTGATAGATTCTTTTTTTGAATACCACGTTCTTACCTGTTTGTGTCTATTCCCTTTTCCATATCTGTTGATTGTGGTGGCGCGGTTTTATACTGCTGCGACTTCGTGCGCTGTCCCTATCCTAAGACGGATGTGCGTAATCAATTACGTTGTCTTTGTGCCCCGGTGCAATGTCAAGGTCAATAAAGATATATTCTATTCTATTCTATTCTATAGTTTTTGTGTATTCCTGGGTTTACCCGTCTTCTGTTATCAGTTTAGACAAGCAGTTTGGTTTTGGTGTTTTCATGTTCCTAGTTATTGTTTCCTAAGTTCCCAATATAATATACCGTTCAACATCTGTTTTTATTTGCTCAAAAACCCACTTGTTATAATCCATTCATCCCAATTACATAAACTCAGTCACTGACAGATTATTTTATCTGTTTTTTTCCTGTTCTTGATCCCTAGCAAGTTTAGATTTTCCTGGTAAATCCATGTAAATAAACAGTTCAGATTATATTTTTGCCTGCCTGATTCCTGATATCTGCAGTTTTTCATCCTCCACTCCACAACCTTGACACTTACGGTCAACAGGCGTGGCTCATGATCTATTGATCAAGCCAATATAGATTTTAGGACCACCGTGTTCAGCCTTAGAGATAAGGTGAAGAGCTCTGTCATCCTGGATGCATGGATGGATGACAGATATGGATTAATGATTTTTAAATTACTTTTACAGATTTATCTTTGTAGTCATTTTTCCACACTTGTCCACAAAATGTTTTCTCCCCCTTTGTTTTATCGTCAGCAAAATATATGATGAAAATGATATCCGTCCTTGGGACAATGGGAAGAAAATTATTTGCTGTAAGTGTCTTTTATTTTTTTCAAGAAATGTATTTCACCTCCAGTATGGTGCATGCAAATAAGAAAGCAGTACTTCAAAGTAAACGTCTAAGCATTTAACAACACTTCTAGTACCATGAAACAATGTTTGCACAAAAGGATGTCAGCAAACATTAAGGATGCAATGCAGGCAATGCTCCAGAGGCAGGTGGATGATGAAATTAATCACTTTTACTTAAGCAAGTCTAAAGTATTGTGTAAGGAGTACAAGCCAAAACGCAATTCTTAAAAGACAGCAATAACATAAAAGCCATAACCAACTGAGGCAAGGAGGAAAAAGTAACTGACATGATTCTGGCATCCGCCATGAATACTGAGAGAGAAAATAAGAAAGCAGGTAGAAGGATTAGCAGTTTAGTGAAGCAAGTTCAGCATACCCAGGCTTCATTTAGGAGAGTTGCTTTTATCAACCCAAACAATGAACATCAAACTTGATGATACTTTTCAACCAGTTATTACCATGCCACACCATACCATTGTATTTATAGAGTACTTAAAACAGCAACAAGGCGAACCAAAATGATGTACAAACAAACAAACAACAGGCAACACGTGGGCAACATCAGGGCCGGATCTACAATACGGGCACACCGGGCGCGTGCCCAGGGGCCCGACAGCTCAAGGGGGCCCTCTGCTGGCCAGGAGTGAGCAGTTCAGCCTGGCAGAAAAGTTTTTTTTTTTTTTTATTGTCGCTAGACGTAGATAAAACAAGGCTTTGTCCTCAATTTTCCTTATTATCCAACCCAAATAAAATAAAAAGTTGTTTTTCAAAAACAACTCATAAGTGTCTTTTAGTTTGTTGACATGACGTGTATGATTGGAAGCAGACGGCAATGCACACACTCAGTCCGGTTGGTGGCGGTAATGTGCTTAAAATAAGTTTGCCAACCGCCAATAAACAATAGAAGAAGAAGAAGCAGCTCTGCTCTGTGACCAATGAGCTGACAGCCCTTTTACACACGTGATTGAAACTACAGAATCCGGCTCATCTCATTGGTCCAGTCTTGGCAGTTTACGGAAGACACGGCGCGACAGGATTTGAAGAAGAAGACAGCATGGACGCGAGCGGCAAGCATTCAGGGGATTTAAACAGTGAACATAGATCACCTTCGAGCCTACTCCCCCCAGGAAAAAAAAAGAAACGGCTGCAAAAATACAGAGTCGAGTGGGAAAAGGAATGGTGTCACCAGACGACAGAAACATCGAAGCTGGACCGTAGGAGCAACGAGCTAACATGCTAACAGACCTTACTGTAAGATGGACGGGTGGCTGGTGTCACCAGACGGCAGAAACAGAGGAGCTGGACCGGAGGAGCAACGAGGTAACATGCTAACAGACCTTACTGTAAGATGGACGGGTGGCTGGTGTCACCAGACGGCAGAAACAGAGGAGCTGGACCGGAGGAGCAACGAGGTAACATGCTAACAGACCTTACTGTAAGATGGACGGGAGGATGTCATGTGTGGCTGGAACGCGTGAATGATAAAGGCTACAAAGCGAACTGTACTGTTTGCAAGCATACTTTTTCTGTAGCCCATGGTGGACAGTGTGATGTGAAACAGCATGCTTCTGCAGTTGGACACATAAGAAACGTGAAAAAGAACAAAACCAGGAGAACCCTTGAAGAAGTGGAGAAGATCACTGAAAGTCTTCACCTGGTTGGCAGGTAAAAATTCAATAATTTGTAGTGGTGAACCATGTTTAATTATTGATAGTTATAAACAAAAGTGTACAATTGACACGTACAAATAAGTACATAATTGTGAATTTAAGAGATTGCTAAAAGTGATTTTTTTGAAGGAATATGAAAAATAACATAAGAATTTATTTGAGTTGTTAAAGTTGATGTAATCTTACATTTGGTGATGCAATTAATTTTGTTCTTTGATAAATCATTGTTGTGAGTTTATTTGGGTAAAAAAGGGGCAGAGATTATAAGATTATTCTTCATCTGCTGCCTTTCATTTTATTTTGAATGTATGTTTTTTATTTTTTATTGAGTTGTTGACTTTGTTTTAGTGAAATGAATGAATTTTAATAAATAAAATAAAAATAAATAAATTTACTTTACACTATGCAAACATACAACCTTGTCCATCTTTAAAAAAATCACAGTTCATATAGGTAATTAATAAATACATTTCAAAATGTAGTTTACACACAATGCTAAATTTATAAATATAAACAATACACGTTTTTCCATTTATTTATCACTACATAACCTAGGCTATGTGTCACTAATGAACTTTAACACCTTTTGGCAGGCTAAACATGTATGGATGAGCTGTATGAGGAATGTGTGACTGCAAACAGCCTGATAGACCACCTCACCTCAGGAGAAAGAAAGGTGGCAGTCCCAGGAAACAGCAGAGAAGTGGATGCAAGTTCTTCAGGCAGCTGACCTCCCCAACAGAACACCTGAACTCACACCTGGCCTCAAATGCTCCCCATCATTCATGGTTGAGCAATGGCTAAGCAGTTCCATGTGATCCAGGTTTGAACTTGAGAAAAACATCATACAGACTGTCTACCTACACTTCAATCAAAGTAAGGGAATTCTTTTTCTTTTTCTTCTGCTTCGAGCTTTCTTAGAGCTCATGGACTTGTTTTTCATGCACGTGGACATGGACTGCACACCAAGGCACTGGTGTCACTATGGTTGCAACATGTTTCTGATGTATGTGATTTGCTGCTGGTTTGCTGCTGATTGATGTCAATGCTGTAGCTGCTGCTCTTTTCAGAAGTGTTCATGTTTGACTTCATTTGCTGATGAAGGATGGATGGATGGATGGATGTGATGCTGAATGATGTCAATACAGTAGTATTATATATACAATACAGTCAATACATATATATATATATAGTAAAATGGGTGTTAGGTTACGGGGGGGGGGCCTGTGAGCTTCGGTGCCCAGGGGCCCCTGGGGTTGTTAATCCGGCCCTGGGCAACATACAAAATTAAGTAAAAAAACGGAATATAGACATAAAATTGTCGCAGATAATAAGTATAATGACCAAACACAGATCACCAGTTGTTGAAAACAACGGAATAGTAGTGGGTCTTTAAACGGGATTTGAAAACCGAGAGGGAGGGGGCCTGTCCAGAGGTAACTCGTTCCAAATCTATTATTAACTCAGTAAGTGAACTCAGGTATTCTAGCTTTGAATAAGTTCATTAGAATCATGT
>JBBPBX010035073.1:3786-14960 GCA_038048925.1 Garcialebias charrua
GAAAGACTTCCTCAGTCTGAGAAGCTGTATTCAGCTCAGTCTTATAAATAGCACCCTCTCACAGTGGATCAACCAGTTGGCTGATGACAGCTGAAACCAGCTGCTCACATGATCAAGGAGGACCATCAGCCTAACGATGGATCGTTAACACCCTGATGGTTGTTTGCTATTCACAGAGGGCTGAGTGATACTAGCAATAACAGCATTGTAAGAGGGGGACAGTTGAACCCGGAGGCCTCCACCTCTGTTTAATGATGGGCGGTTTCTTTTCACAAAGATGGCCTCCTTTACTCCTCTCTCAAACCATCGTTCCTCTCTATCAAGGATGTGAACATCTTCATCCCTGAAAGAGTGACCTCTGACCTGGAGATGAGTGTAGACTGCAGAGTCCTGACCTGATGATGTTGATCTTCTGTGCTGGTCCATCCTTTTGGCCAGTGGCTGTTTAGTTTCCCCGATATAAGACTGTCCAGGAAAATGGGGCGTGTGGTAAAGAGGTGAAGAAGAGAGTCCAAGCAGGATGGAGTGATGGAGAAAAGTTTCAGGAGTGATTTGTGACAAAAAGGTGTCAGCAAAGGTCAAAGGAAAAGTTTACAAGACAGTGGTGAGACCAGCTATGTTGTATGGTCTGGAGACAGAGACATGGACAAAAAGACAGGAGACAGAGACATGGACAAAAAGACAGGAGACAGAGACATGGACAAAAAGACAGGAGACAGAGACATGGACAAAAAGACAGGAGACAGAGACATGGACAAAAAGACAGGAGACAGAACTGGAAGTGTCAGAAATGAAGATGCTGAGGTTCTCCTTAGGAGTGACAAGGATGGATAAGATCAGGAATGAGATCATCAGAGGTACAGCACATGTTGAACAACTGGGAGATAAAGTTAGGAGTGACAAGGATGGATAAGATCTAATCCACCAGATGTTTTATTATTACAGAGAATATCTTTTTTTAAGTAATGACATTTATGTTTCCATATAAAGTCAAATAATGTTTTATCTACCTTTTTGCATACATCCTTTGGCATTTCTAAACATAAGGACGTAAACACAGATCCTGAGATTCCCTCAGCTTATGACAGTGACACTCTCTCTCATTAGCCACATGTTACATTTGTTCTTATTTGTTCTATAATGGAGCCAAAGTTTGAACTGCTATGTAAATTTAGATTTTTCTCAATAACCACTCCTAAGTATGTACATTTCTCTTAGACAGGAATACCATTAATTTCTGTCAGTGTGCAGTCCTTTAGGAACAGAACATATTTATTAAGGTTCATCTTTAGGCCTGATACTGAAGAGAATCCTTGGATACAATCAGTTACTTTACTCACTTCATGTACATTAGAGATAAATACTGAGGTATCATCAGCCAGTTGGGATCACTTGAAGTGTCTGTCTAGAGCTGAGATACCCTGAAACTGACCTTTTTTAATATGTACAGACATGATCTGTGCTACCAGAAGAAATAGGAATGGACTTAAAGGACAACCTTGTCTAATACCTCGACTGATGTTCACTCTTCTCCTTGTCCCATGTGCCACCCTGACCCTCTTACAGCCTTGATGTAGGCTATTAATAGCTTTTGAAAAAATAGTCTCTGGATCCAAAACATTTAATGGATTTGAACATAAATTTATGACATATGGTATTGAATGCTTTTAAGTCAATAAACAGAATAAAGCTATTAAGTATAAATTCATTGTAATCAATCATGTCCAATATTAGACAAATATTGTTACTAATGTTTCTTCCAGTCATAAATCCAGATTGCTCTTCACCAATAATATCATTTAAACTTAATTTCAGTTGTTTGGCAAAGAAAACTGCAAATATTTTAGCGTCATTGTTTAGAAGACTAATTGGTCTCCAATTTTCAATAATCAGTTGATCTTTTCTGGGTTTGGGGATGAATTTAATCAATCAGTGTCCATTGCTGATAGCACCATCCTCACTTCGGTCTCTAGTAGCAGTCCTTGACATATTTCTTGGACAGTTCTTTTAATGTTATTGTGAACTGCCATTGCAAAGCATAGGAGAGCCTCCATGGAAGGCACCTGGTATTCTACACCTAAAAGCGTGTCTTTATTTTTGCTACTTTACCGTTAATGCGGCCCGAACCGCAACGTGTACTCCCCACAAAAGTTATATGACCGGCTCAATCTCGAAGTGTGCTATTACTTTTATTGGCAACTGGAGTTACCATGGTGACATATTTTTCTAACAAAGATGCAATATTTCCCCATAGGAAATGAATGAGAGAACACTCCTCACACTAGCTGCTGCTGTAAAGTCACGACTTAGTGTAGAGTTCCCTGAAGAAAAAATAAACTCACTGTTGGATTTGTTTGAAACTCACTGAAAGTAATCATCAGACGTATCTCTAGAACTGGATAATGTTTGGAGCCATTTTGATTACCGCAGTACCACCGCAGATGATACAGCGGTGGTGGGATGCATTACAAACAATGATGAGTCCAGCTACAGACAGGAGGTGGAACACCTGGAGAGCTGGTGCAAAGAGAATAATCTTCACATGAATGTGAAGAAGACAAAGGAGATGATTGTGGACTTCAGAAGGAACAAACACACCCATGCCCCACTGAAAATAGGTGGGTCTGCAGTGGAAGTGGTCTCCAGCTACAAATACTTGGGTGTACACATGAATGATAACCTCAGCTGGAGCAACAACACCACCAGCCTGATCAAGAAAGGTCATCAGAGACTCTACTTCCTCAGACGGCTGAGACGAGCTGGTCTGAGCAGCCCAGTCCTCACCTCCTTCTACAGGTGTGCAGTGGAGAGCATCCTGTGCTCCAGCATCAACGTGTGGCATGGAGGCTGCACAGTTGCAGAGAGGAAAGCTCTACAGAGAGTGGTGAAGGCTGCACAGAAGTCTGTTGGAGTCAGTCTCCCCACCATCACAGACATTTACACCTCCAGATGCAGGAAAAGAGCCACCTGCATCATGAAAGACCTCACTCACCCAGCACACTCACTCTTTGCCCCACTCCCCTCAGGACGGAGGTTGAGGAGCATCAAGTGTAGAACCACTAGACTGAGGAACAGCTTCTACCCTGAGGCTGTTAGACTCATGAATAAATAAAAATAAAATAAAAAATAAACACTGCAAAATATCACATCATACTGATGCTGATCTGTTTTCTTGTTGCTGTGTTCATCTGTGTTCATCTGTGACCATCTGCTCATACAAACTCATGTTCGTGCTGCTGTGTATTACTAGTTGATGTTTTTCTTAGTTAGTTCTAGATGTTATTACTGTTTTTCTCTTTCATTTGTTGTTGGATGTAACTGGGACCTCGTGTACATAATCTCGTTTTCATCTCATGTACCACATGCGGTGCAAATGACAATAAAGACTCTCTGACTCTGACTCTGATTCAAGATGGCTGCCATACAGACCCGGCTGCAGAAACAATTCAAAGGGGTGGGGGGGGGCATTCTATTTTTTCAAGGGGGCATATATTTTTCAACAAACATTTTATTTGCTTCAAGTTGAACAGCGGCTCTGTGACCACTCCTAATACGGTACTGTGAAGAAACTTCTTCTTCTTTCGGCTTTTCCCTTTTCAGGGGTCGCCACAGCGAGTCATCCTCCTCCACCTCACTCTGTCCTCTGCATCCTCTGTCCTCACTCCAACTACCTTCATGTCCTCTCTAACTGCATCCATATATCTCCTCTTTGGCCTCCCTCTGTGTCTTTTTCCTGGCAGCTGCATTTCTAACATCCTTCTACCAATATACCCACTGTCCCTCCTCTGGACATGTCCAAACCACTGTCCCTCCTCTGGACATGTCCAAACCACTGTCCCTCCTCTGGACATGTCCAAACCATCTCAGTCTGGCCTCCCTAACTTTATCTCCCAGTTGTTCAACATGTGCTGTACCTCTGATGATCTCATTCCTGATCTTATCCATCCTTGTCACTCCTAAGGAGAACCTCAACATCTTCATTTCTGCTACTTCCAGTTCTTTCTCCTGTCTTTTTGTCAATGACACTGTCTCCAGACCATACAACATCTCAATAAAATCACAAAATCTAAACAAAAAAAGAAAGAAAAAAAGAACAAGACAACCCAACCTGTAGTGCTGTGTTCATTCAATTAAAAGTCAAACATAAACATACAGTGATAAATATAAGCAGTGTCAGGCTGAACACTGTGACTGAAGTGAACATTCATGCTAGCTGAGCTGACGATATAACAATTCCATCACATAACACAGCTGAGTGTAGGTTGCATTAGAACAGTCATCAAGTGATCTGGGCAACTTCACACTCTGCAAAACCTGTTGCAGCACTAACTCTCAGCATCACACCACAGTTATTATGCAACATTAATGTTATGCAAACAGTATATCAAATAAACAAAATACTGTACATTTATTATCTGCACAGCCATAAGTTTATATTGGACTACTCATTTCACAGAAAGCACAGTGGTTCAACTTCTTACCTTTAGAAGTTCTTTCTGGTCGTTTTATTTGCAAAGTCACAAACCAAGTCCTCAAAGTTCAGCACCCTCACCAGCTCAGACTCTTGGTACTTGAAGCATTACCTTGTTGTTAGATCTTCTACTGTAGAAGTTTCTTCAGTAAAGTTAGCTGCCATTGTTAGCTCAGGTTGAACCTCATTTGTAGAAGGCGACGCTTCCAAGCTAACGTTAGCTCAAATTCTTCCTCCTCATTTCTAGCTTTAAAAAAAAGTCAGTTGACTTCAGTGCTTACGTTTCCAACTAAAATGGATGGTGCCGCTTCCTGTCTGCTCACATTTATTCCACTGTCAGTGTCGTGCGTTGTCCTCTTGTTTTGTTGGAAAAAAGTCTGAATATCCATGATACACGGACTGGTGAGCGACGCGTGGCTGTTTCTGTTTGAAAACAACTAGTTTGCGCATTAAGTCAGTGACCCGCCCCCCTCGAACTGTAGTTGGCTAGAATGTTGCCTTGGCTTCATTGATTGGTTGAATTGTATGACGGACAAACAAAGATAGGAAAAATAGAAAGATGTACTGTACACTCAGAAATTAAAAACAAACAAACAAAAAACTTCCCGTCGTCCAGTCAGGGGGGGCACAGCTGACTCTGTGGGGGGGCAATGTCCCTCAATGCCCGCCCATGCCGCCGGGCCTGCTGCCATAGCTACCTCAGCAAACAAAACTGACCATAAATCAGTCATTCTTTGAGATATTGAGCTGAAATTAAGTATGGTTGTAACTGAGAGCAACTTCTTATACATTCCTAATGAAAATCAAATATCCAAGATGGCTGCCTTAGTTAAAAGAGAAACAATATGATAACTTGGCCATTTTTAAAGATATTGAGCTGAAATTTGGCGTATTGGTAGCTGACAATGATCCCTAATAGAATCTGACTGAAAATCAAAAATCCAAGATGGCCACCTAAGCAAAATAGGAAAAATACTATAAATCGGCCAATTTTAGCAATATTAAGCTGAAACTTGGTGTGGTGATAGCTGAGAAAGTTTTCTATCAAATGCTATATCAAAACCAAAAATCCAAGACGGCCACCAACGTTACTTTTAAATGGCTTCAGCCATCTTGACACATAGAGAGCTGAAATTTGGTGAGGCTATAGCTGAGAATGTTCCCTATCACATACTGAATCCAATCAAAAATCCAAAATGGCCGCCTTAGCTAAAAGATAAAAAATATAATTCTGGCATTTTTAGAGCTATTCAGCTGAATTTTGGTATAGTGGTAGCTGGAGCAAACCCCAACACATAGTACTGTCAAAGTCAGAGTACTTTTATTAACATTGCACAAGTTTGCACCAGTACAGCGTGAATATGTACGCATAGTCATCCTGAAAGGGACTACGTGTGTGAAGCTGCTGCTATCAGGACACCATATGAGACATCAAAAGATATATCACATTTTGTCTTTCAGCGCAGCCTCTCCCATCTGTATCGGGATGAAGGTTATAGGTGTGAAAACAAGGAAAGAGCCATGAGGGTAGTAGCGTTGGTATTACAAAAAAGATATATCACATTTTGTCTTTCAGGACACTATATGAGACATCAAAAATTACGAAGCAATGAGACAAAGTCCATGAGCTCCATTCAGATTAGCCAGAGTTCTGATGATGACGTGATCAGCCAGCCTTATCTGACTCAGAGGACACAGAATAGTTCTCCGGGGAGGGGGAGGGGGTGCGACAGAAGCTTCATTTCTTCAGTTGCTCCACTCCGGAGATTTTGTTGTCAGCCTGTCCCGGCTGACTCAGGGAGTCCGATTAGATTAGCATGATTTATCTTTAGGGCAGGCTCACAGTGTTCTTTCTGTGGCCTTGAAGTCCAGGTGGCTGTCTGGAATCCAATACACTCCAAATTATGGGAAACTTTTCACCGAGCCGAACTATGAATCAACCTCCAGATGTGACCCTCCTGGGTATTGCACACGAGTCCCGAACCTTACCGGTGGTCTGCAGTCCTCTGCCGCCTCCACTTTGCGGTTCAGCTCATAAAGCAGCTGGTTCATCGATGTCACAGCTCGGATCACAGACTCGGTCTGAGAAGGAAGCTTAGTCAGCACGTTGATCACCTCGGAAGTCTTCCTGATTTTCCGATAGAAGAGAACTCCACACAAGCCAAAAAGCAGAGTACCTCCATCCATCCATCCATCCATCCATTTTCGTCCGCTTATCCGGGGTCGGGTCGCGGGGTAGCAGCCTAAGTAGGGAGGCCCAGACTTCCCTCTCCCCAGCCACTTGGAGCAGCTCCTCTGGGGGAATCCCAAGGCGTTCCCAGGCCAGCCGAGAAACATAGTCCCTCCAGCGTGTCCTGGGTCTTCCTCTGGGTCTCCTCCCGGTGGGACATGCCCGGAACACCTCACCAGGGAGGCGTCCAGGAGGCATCCTAACCAGATGCCCGAGCCACCTCAACTGGCTCCTCTCGATGTGGAGAAGCAGCGGCTCTACTCCGAGTCCCTCCCGGATGACTGAGCTTCTCACCCTATCTCTAAGGGAGAGTCCAGACACCCTGCGGAGAAAACTCATTTCAGCCGCTTGTATCCGAGATCTCGTTCTTTCGGTCATAACCCAGAGCTCATGACCATAGATGAGGGTGGGAACGTAGATCGATCGGTAAATTGAGAGCTTTGCCTTTTGACTCAGCTCTCTCTTCACCACGACAGACCGGTACAGCGCCCGCTTCACTGCGGACGCTGCACCTATCCGCCTATCGATCTCACGCTCCAGTTTTCCCTCATTCGTGAACAAGATCCCGAGATACTTAAACTCCTCCACTTGGGGCAGGACCTCCTCCCCGACCCGGAGAGGGCATGCTACCCTTTTCCGGCTCAAGACCATGGCCTCGGATTTGGAGGAACTGATCCTCATCCCGGCTGCATCACATTCAGCTGCAAACCGCTCCAGCGAAAGCTGTAGATCACGAACTGATGAAGCCAATAGGACCACATCATCTGCAAAAAACAGAGAAGCGATTCTAAGGCCACCAAAACGGATCCTCTCAACACCTTGGCTGCGCCTAGAAATTCTGTCCATAAAAGTTATGAACAGAATCGGTGACAAAGGGCAACCTTGGCGGAGTCCAACTCTCACAGGGAACGAGCCTGACTTACTGCCAGCGATGCGGACCAAGCTCTGTAGAGTACCTGCTGTCATAATTCCAATTATGTATAGATCTTCCACATCCTTGACAGAAAGCACGTCCAGGCATAACATCTTCCATTCGCCCCAGGAATCCATGATATACCCGGCAGGATGCGACTGCAAAGGGCAAGCCAGTTCCCTGGGACCGGAACGCTTCATAGAATTTTTTTAATCAATAGAGTTAATAGCCCACGAAACCAGATCCATCGAGAATTTACGTTCGAGCGAGCACTGAAAAAATAAAAACTGCAGACAAGACAAAGTGGCAAAGCAGGGAGAGGAAAACTCAGGAGGGAAGGAGGGAAGCTGCTGCTCCGTCCAGTGCCGGAAGTGGGAAAAAAAAAGTACTGTACTGTCAAATCAAAAAAAATTTAATCGGCAGCAGCCTGGCAGTCCCCGACAAAGTTTCTCTATGAACTTTTTAGTTGTCTTTATTGTCTTCAGGGACACCGTACAGTCGTATGTTAAGTCGGTGGTTGTAACGATCTGCATCAATGACTATGAGCTCCAGCTCAGACTCTGGCTGCTCACTGCACCACCTGGGGTGGTTGGGTTAAATGCAGAGACGAATTTCGTCTGTGTATGAGAAACATACGCAGATGACAGACAAACACATTATTTCTATTATTATTTCTGATCCAGGAGTTTACAGCATTGTTGCAGCGTGGTATTTGTTTTTTCACATCACTTACTTCTTGGTGGCAGAATTCCAATTACTTTTTAAATCATCAGTTTGGGCTGTGTTATATTGGACAGCCTTGTTGGTCTGAGCTGCTCTCTCAATCTTTTCAATGACTGCTGTGATTATGGTGTTTTGTAGCTCTGATAATGTCGGCTCCTCATGTTGAGTTGTCGGTTCATTTTTAGCTTTCTTCACTTTCTGTTTCTCCGGCGTGTTGGGTGTTGAGTTACATTCACCATTATTTTCAACCGGACAAGCGTAGGAGTGCATTTCTCTAACAGTTCCTTTTTCTTTCGTTGTTTCAGTCTCCATGTCTGCAAGTCGAACCACGTTAGTTTTCTTCAGTTTAGTCATTTCTCACATTATTCAACCTTTATTTAGTCAGGTAAATCTCATTGAGCCTCGAGGGCTCATTTACAAAAGTGACCTGCTACAAACTAAAGAATGATGAACAGCAATGGTAGAATTTCCTTAAACAACAAACAACAGAAGAAAAGAAGAAAAAAAAACGTAGAAGAGAAATAGAAAGTGAAATGCAATCAAAACTAGCAAAACACCACAAGGTAGATGTACAAAATCAAAAACAAGAACATATCTGCAATGGTTTTGCCAGGTTTCCAAAAGATTTTTAAAACCATTTTTTTCAAATGAAAAAATTTAGCCGATGCACTGTAGCTCTCAGCTAGTCGGCTTGGAGTGGGGTAGTTCGTTGTTGTAACGTTATAAAGTTCTCACATTAAAACCCTTTTACACCTAAGTCTCAAATTTCCGCCTGGCATTTTTTACTTGTTTTTCACTAGAAAATAGGAAGAAAATGTCCTATGGCCCAGTGCTTCAGCACATTTTTCCAGAATATGTAGAACTTTCAATATCTGGCATTGTTTTACATTATACTTGATACTAAACCACTATTAAAACTGTTTAATATCACTAAAAAACAAAAAACGAAAATATATTTTAGTGATTTTATGCAAATAAAAATTTGCATTTGTACATGAAGTACAGATTTTGCATCACAAATTAACAATTTCAACACTATAGAACACATTTACAATGTTTTTTTTATTCCCACATATTTTTACAAACAAGAAACAGACTAACAATTCTAACTATTTACAGGCGATTTTTCCCCTCCCCCATTTCTTATTATTGTCCTGAGCCTTTCCCTGAAGCAGTTTCTCTCCAGCTGAGGCACAAGCCCACATCACAGGCCTCACACCTCCAGGCTGTGCTTTTCTTATTCAGTGCTTGCAGCGCCGCCTTCCCATGCTTGCTCTCTGAGACATTGCCTGATCATTGCTGCATGGGGCTGGAGATGGTCTACAGGTTCCTTTTTGTGGCTCATTTCGAAGAGGAACACCTAGGAGGTGTGCTGCCAGCTCTTCTTGGAATCTCTGGTCATCATCTTACTTCTCATAGTGACACACTGGTCCTTGTGTATCAGGAATGAGTTGGTCACAGCAATGTGGTGTGGTGCTGTTGTATTGAGACTTTCATATATAGTGCACTTCTACACAGACAAAGTACAAACTGATGATTAGAATATCTTATAGACTTGATAAACTATTCTAAAATCAACATAAAATAAAACTATAAATACATCCTATTATGTGTACCCAGTAAAAACTATTATCCACAAGTAACAAGCGAGCCTCATTCATTCAGAAATAAAATTCAAAAAGTTATTAGATCAAATGTTTTTTCAGCTTTTTCTTCAGAAGAACAAAAAGAAACTTCTCCAAATCATCTAGGAATCTCCTTATTGTCTTTTTATTCCTTGAAAAACATTAGTTTGACATAGTTTCTGCTGAATCTCTGCTCTGCTGCTCATGTTTGCCTGCTCACGCTGCATTCCGTTCTGCTGAAGACAAAAGCCTCGCTTTCCCCAGCGCTGCAGCCGGGAAAGTGATTACCGTAATACCAGCAAAAACAGCCTAAAAGCGCACTGTTTTTTCTTTCAAACACCGTTTAAATTTTTCTGATAGCGCAAACGGTTGCAGAGTTACGGCAATGTAAAAATAGCTTGTGAAAACGTATCGCCGACGATACCTTCGGTTTAAAAGGTTATTTGAAATCCTTGGTTGAGGAGAGTACTCAGGTCTTCTTTCTTGTCTTAGTGATTGTTGGTGACAATTAACGTCTTCTTGCATTAGTTGTGTAGATAGTTACGGCTAGTGGTTAATTTGAGCCGAACCCTGCCGGAACCAGATCCGGGAACTCTCTCATTTGACCGCTCAGATCCGGCATCTCAAATCTCTGCCCATAAAAGTCCAAAGTCGTTGCACATTTTTATTTTGATTATTTATTAAAAATACAACGAGAGGAGACGTTCTGTGGAGCGGATGCTCCAGCTGCACTATGTGCACCAGCTCGCGAACATGCTTCTGCCCAGCAGAGATGCAGACCACATGTTCCACAGGGTTGAGCCTCTTCATCCCCCTTCAGCTGTGCGCCCTAAGACAATACATGTTTTACGCACAGGAGCGCCTCCAGACAGCTCAGCAGAGCACGCACAACTGCTGATGTGTCTGAACTCCTGCAGACATTTCAGAGATAATAAATAAAAAGCTTACAGTAAAAAAAATATGAGTGAAATGAAATTATTCACATTACATCATATTTCAAAACAACGGCACTAATTTGTCAAAATAACAGCGATCAAAATGTCAAAAAGACTACAGTATTTATTTTCATAAAATAAATGGATGTTTGGACGGATGGATTGTCCTTAGACAACTGAGAATTGAAGCACCTGAAGGCAGTGGTGATCGAGATTGGAGCAGAACAACGTGCAGGACTGAATTCAGCTGAGAAGAGTTCAGGTCGGACAGTGTGTG
>JBBPBX010035073.1:15485-27930 GCA_038048925.1 Garcialebias charrua
ATTTTGAGACTTTTTACTCATTTACAAGATTACAATTATGACATTTATAATGTTTATTGAAGAAAATATTGAAATTCACTTTACACGGTCTTTAAACACAGCTCTGATTGCTACTGTTGTTTTTCTGATTTCACCAAATGTTAAAGTGATCACTGATCACGATCATTCAGGATTTTTTTCCGGCCACATTTCTTCCTTGAAGATGATGGGTCCCCATTATCCTTCCAGTTTTTAATAATGTGTTGGACAGTTCTAAACCCAATTTTAGTAGTTTCTACAATCTCCAGATATTTTCTCTGTTTGATGCCAATGATTTGACTCTTCTCAAACAGACTTGACATCTTTTCCACGACCACGTGATGTGTCTTTAGACATGTTTGTTTAAGAAATGAGAAGCAACTCATTGCACCAGTTGGGGTTAAATAACTTGTTGCAGCTGAAAGATGATCACTCATGCAGTAATTATCCAACAGGAGGTTCGTACCCGTTTGCTTAGTTAAATCCAGGTGGTAACTTTTTTTATTATTATTTTTTGGCCAGGCAGTGTATGACCAAAAGACAAACCGTACAGATAGGTGGGTCAGTGATTCATATGACTCCCAACAACCCAATTAGGTTCAAGTATATTTTTCATTCGCATCTCATGTAGTACATGAGGTGAAACAAAATTGTGTACTCAAGGTTCCAGTTACACCCAAAAATAACAAAAATATAAAGCATAAAAAGAAACGGCATACAAGGATCTAAGATATACATTAAAGCTAGGGTATGTATGTAGTTTATTTTTTATTAAACGTATTTCTTCACTCTGCCCTTATCTCCTGATACATTGATCTTTGACATGTAATCTCTCAAAAAAACTATAGTCCTCTGGCGTCTCCCGGTGGTAATAAAAGCATTTATAAAAAGCCAAGAGCGCCCCGCGGTTAACCAGCCAATAAAAACAGAGTTTACTACCAGCCAATAAAAACAGAGCTTCTTACTTTTCACCCCCTAACCCACGCCCCCCTCCCCAACCCACGCCCCCGCCTGTCAGCCTGCAGCGAGCCGCAGCGAGCCTGCAGCGGCCGCGCAGGTTCTTGTTGAAATAATTTCAAAGCGATGCAAAACTGTTTTGTATGTGACACAAATGTATTAAATATCCCTTCTTCATCCCTGCTCTGAACTTTTATTTTGTTTTTTTTGCCAAAAGTCAAGTGATCGCTTCCTCCCCTCCAGACCTGCACTGACAGATATGAGGAAGTGGATCAATTTGTCACGAGCGAATTAAATCATGTCCAACGTGGCTGTGTGAAGCTCTGCAGGTTTCAGGGTGTTTTTGTTTTGCTGGACCAGTGGTCCATGTTTTTATTTTATTTTTTAGAAGGTTTTATTAACACATAATCACAGAACATTGCAGCGCAGAAACGGGACATGTAGAGGAGGCGGAGCATTCCAGGCTGCAGCGCGAGTGAGGTGGAGCTGAGTCATATATGGCTCTGAGTGAGGAGGGACCAGAAACGTGTCTCTGTTCAAAATGTTTCTAAGTGCCAGCGTGTTAAAAAGCTGCATACTGAGCCTTTAAACACTAATAATATAATCATGCGCGTAGCCAGGGGGGGGTTGCAGAGTTTGAACGAACCGCCCACTTTGCCTATGAAGTCCCGCCTAGGGATTTTATGAGGGGCGGTTCGTTTAAAGGAAAAGTGGACCTTGAAAGAGCAACACGCCTCGGTGGTTCACTGGAAGCGCGTCGGTTTGCCACTCCAAACCTTATCTCGACTAGGGTTCGATCCTCACTTGGTTGAACTTATTTTACGTTTGTCTTTTATTGGATTTAAAAAAGAGTTAATATGCCTGTGGTTAACACAAACTCCTTTTTTTTTTTTCCAATAAAAGACAAACGTAAAATAAGTTCAACCAAGTGAGGATCGAACCCGAGTCGAGAAAAGGTTTGGAGTGGCAACCCGACGCGCTTCCAGTAAACCACCGAGGCGTGTTGCTCTTTCAAGGTCCACTTTTCCTTTAAACGAACTGCCCCTCGTAAAATCCTGGCTACGCCCATGTATAATACTGTATAATACGGTATAAAACAGCAGTCTGAACATGAGTCTGTGGTGAGCAGATGGGTACGAATGAATACAGCAGCATGGATAATCAGCAGCATTTTGTGATTCTAGTTGTATTTGTTACTCCCAACAGAACACCAGAACTGAAGCAGCGTATCGGTTAGATGAAACATCTTCAAAACACCAGAATAAAAAGTCCTGTTGCTTTTTATGAAATCCTTAAAGCTCCACTGACATCATCTTTTAACTTTTCAAAAAATGGCACAACATATATAAATATTAAGATTGACCCCTGACCGTTTTTGCTAAAATAATGTTAAATGAATGAAAATTTCTCTGAAGAATAGTTTAAAATTAGCGCTGTTTTTTTACACGGTAAATACGGGTTTTCCGGTCACGTGTTTGTGACGTCAGATAAAGGAATTTGCTCCAAGCGCACATTGAATACAATGTAGAAAATATAAACGCATCCGTCGAATTTAGCCATCTAAAACTGTAGATATTAAAGATTTAGCTTCAGTTCGTGAAGCAGAAGTTATTTTGAGTGATAAAAAACAAACAGCAATGTTTCATTTCTCCGTGTTGCTAGTTCTGTTTTCAGGAAAGGTTGCACATCCATGTAGTGAGCACCAGATGTCAGCAAAGCTATCGTGAACTCTTACAGAGCTCTGTAATGTAGAAATATATAAACGTATCCGTCGAATTTAGCCATTTAAAACATCAGATATTAGCGAATTGGCTTCAGTTCGTGAAGCAGAAGTTATTTAGAGTGATAAACAACAAACAGCAATGTTTCATTTCTCCGTGTTGCTGTTTCTTTTACAGGAAAGGTTGCACATTCATGAAGTGAGCCCTTTAGCTTTGCTGACATCTGGTGCTCACTACATGAATGTGCAACCTTTCCTGAAAACAGAACTAGCAACACGGAGAAATGAAACATTTCTGTTTGTTTTTTATCACTCAAAATAACTTCTGCTTCACGAACTGAAGCTAAATCGCTAATATCTACAGTTTTAGATGGCTAAATTCGACGGATGCGTTTATATTTTCTACATTGTATTCAATGTGCGCTTGGAGCAAATTCCTTTATCTGACGTCACAAACACGTGACCGGAAAACCCGTATTTACCGTGTAAAAAAACAGCGCTAATTTTAAACTATTCTTCAGAGAAATTTTCATTCATTTAACATTATTTTAGCAAAAACGGTCAGGGGTCAATCTTAATATTTATATATGTTGTGCCATTTTTTGAAAAGTTAAAAGATGATGTCAGTGGAGCTTTAAATTCATTTACTTTGGATGTTTTTGTTTGTTTGTTTGATTAATACCTGCAGTGACAAAAGTTTTAAAGTTCTGTTTTTGTTAATTTTCAGAATTTTCAGATTTAACAAGTCCATCATGTCTAACAGAGTCATCATTCTTTCTCAGGTGGTTATGATGGTTATCGCCCTGCTTTCGCCAGCACTCCCAACTCCGGATATGGACAGACTCAGTTCAGCACACCTCGCGACTACTCAAATGGAAATTATCAAAGGGTATGAAGGAAGCTCAAGTCTTTGTATGTTGGTTTTGTTAAGACTCTGTTCTGAAAGTTTCTAAAATATATTTTTATTCTTTCCTACTCCAGGACGGTTACCAACAGAACTATAAGCGAGGAGCCAGCCAGGGAGCCAGAGGAGTATCGAGAGGAAGCACTCAAGCAATGCGATCCTGAAATGGCCTTTAATCGTGACTGTGACTGAAGAATCTGCACCACACTGAAAAATTAAAACCCATGAATGAACTAGCCCCAGCTCACTTTTGCTTTCTTTTCTTTGTTCTCATCAGTCTTTTAATCCAAGTTAATGCCCGTTTTATTTGACAATAGTAAACAATTTAAAGGTTAAAACACAAGGTGAGCTGTAGATCCAGTCATTGGGTCACACAGGCCATGTGCTCCAATACTCCTGTAAACTTGAAAGATTTCATACGTTATATATATTTTTTTTATTAATAAAAACGCACAGGCCACTGCTGGTTCAAATCATGGGAGGCCCTTCTCTTTCTTGGTTTCTGTTTCTCGTTTTGGTTCAACAGACATTTTTGTTTTACGAGCTCCCGTTTACTTATTTGTAAATTGATGTCGCTTCCAAAGTTTTAATAAAGTTGTGTTGCATAATCACATTTTTGAGTGTTTTTTTCCCCTTTGTGGTTTAAATCAAGTTATTTGCAAGGCCAGTTTCCTAATGTGCACTACCAAATATCTGTAGAAGACTTTGCTTTTTAAAAAGTAACATTTAGTTTAAATTATATTGGAGGTGCAGTTTTGTATCAAGTTGAGTTATTGTTGAAATTGTTTCCATGTTGTTTGTCAGGGGAAGCTGCTACATATCCAGATGTAAATCTGAAACATCTGGAACATCCAGCTGTTCGTTTTCATGTCAAATGAAGTGCAAATAGATTACGTTTGGCAAATTACAGCAAACTTGTTTTGCTCTCTTTAAATAACTGCTTTGCTTCTGATCTGATGTGATTACACTTCATGGACTAATTTTAAAAAATGTTAGAAATCCAACTGTATGATCATCGTAATGATTCAGCATGATTAAAGTTTTTATGTGTAACCTAATCTGTTAATTAAGAAAAGCCCTTGTAAAACAAAAATGTTACATAATGTATATTTTAACTGTTTAGTATATGTTTAGTATATGTATGTGTATATTTTAACTGTTTAAAAAAAATTCACTTGGCTGTTTTAATTAAACGGAATTAATTTTTAGTTTGAACAGTTTCAGCCCAAATTAAAAAATTAGGATTCGTGAAATTTTACATTTACTTGAACTAATGGTAACATTGCCCTGCATTAATTGTGTAAACATTTGATTAACATTTAGGGAGTTGTGCATACTTTAAATACTTTTCTTTTTTTAGACTAGAAAGAAACTTATTTTTCAGACATTTAACATGCAATACTGTACAAATGGAAGATAAAAGAAGGTAGTGTCAAAAACGGTACAAGAATAAAAATGCAGACAACGGTCTGTATTGTCATACACACAACAACAACACATGGACTGAAACACCAGCACCTGCATTTTCATCTGTTAGCCCACTACTGTACATAGCCGACTACACATAATCTACCTAATGTCCATAAATACTTGTTTTTTTATTCCCCTTCATATGTATAAGTTGCTTTGAATATGCTATACTCTATAGCATATTCAAAAATACTATATATATATATATTAATATACAGTATATATATTTTTGGTAAGCATTTCTGGATGGATGCAAACTGCATATTGTTGCTTTGTACTTGTGACAAATGACAATAAAGTAGAATTCTAATCTAAAAATAAAGATGATACAGTGAAGAATTCACTAAATACAATGAGGTTGACATTGTTACCAGAGGAAACTTGCAACTAGTGTTTTTTGACATTTTAATGACTTCTGTACTAATCCTAAAAAGTTATCAAACTTTATCAACTTGTTTCTCAAGGATTCTTAAATAATACGATGACACTTATAAAGTCATTGAAATATAAATTATAGAAAAGTTTTTTTTTCCCTACATTTAACTTTAAAAATGGCAAGATAAAGTAGTTTGGAGAGACGATCGTTGCTTGATTATATGTTACAACGACTTGCCTAACAAGTGCTTTTTAAACACGTCGCGTATATATGACGTCACGAGGGGTCCTTCATGAACTGATGTCTGCACGTGAGTTTATCAACATCGTGATGTTCGTCTGTGTAGATTCAGCCTCTTGTTGAACATATTTTAGTGAATAACTCCTCCGCAGTTAAATAAAAGGTCATTTTAAATAACGTCTTTTATTTCCGCTGCTTGTTTTTATCGTCCTTTTTTGACATTTTAAGTAGCTGTAAGCTTTTTTTTCACAAGTGTGTTTCTCTAGTTTTCTCTTTGTTGTTATTTACTCGCCTTCTGTTTCTGGCAGGAAAATGGCGACAGTTCGTAAGAAGATAGACAACCGGATTCGGGTCCAGATTGAGAATGGAGTCGCCTTGCAGCACCGCAGCATCTTTGTGGTGGTGGGGGATCGTGGGAGAGATCAGGTAAGTGATCTAGTGATCTGCTGCCAAAGACCAAGTGGTTTTATTTGTTCAACTCAACCCAGTGTGCCTCTGATGCAGGTGGTGATTCTTCATCACATGTTGTCTAAAGCTGCTGTCAGAGCTCGACCCTCTGTACTTTGGTGCTACAAGAAAGAGCTTGGCTTCAGCAGGTGGGTGTGCACCCCACCCAGCTACACACACACACACACAGAGAGAGAGGGGGGTGACGTGTTGAGGTGGAGACGAGCTTAGAGTTGATATGTTCACTTTGTTTGAAACAGCAACAGGAAGAAGCGCATGAAAAAGCTGCAGAAGAAGATCAAAAGTGGAACGTTGAATCTGAACCAGGACGACCCCTTCGAGCTCTTCGTGGCTGCGACCAACATCCGCTACTGTTACTACAACGAGACGCACAAGATCCTGGGGAACACCTTCGGCATGTGCGTCCTGCAGGTCAGTGGTTGAACTCCAAATGTTCCGAGTTGCTCGTGGATCCAGGAGAAATATTCCTGCACCGGAAGATTCTTATTTTCCCCAGAATTTTCTTGTGAAACCTTTTCGGACCCTTTGGCCTGAGGTGGTCGTGGTTGTGGTGAGAGAAGCAGAAGTTCAGCAGGTGCTGTTTAATCTGTCACTCAGGATTTTGAAGCTCTCACTCCCAACCTGTTGGCACGAACTGTCGAGACGGTGGAAGGTGGGGGTCTGGTGGTGCTGCTCCTCCGGACGGTGAAGTCTCTGAAGCAGCTTTACACCATGACCATGGTAAGTCTCAAACTGGACTGACTTCCACATCTCACAGACGACCAGAGCGGTCCTTCATTTATTTATTCTCCCAGGATGTGCACACGCGATACAGGACTGAGGCTCATCATGACGTGGTGTGCAGGTTCAATGAGAGGTTGGTATTCTCTTTTGATGAGACGTGGGTTTCAGTGGAACAAACCTGTGTCAGTGTTGATTTGTGTTCACAGGTTCATTTTGTCCCTCGCATCCTGTCAAAACTGTGTCGTTATCGACGACCAGCTCAACATCCTGCCCATCTCCAGCCACATGGCAAACATCAAGCCGATCCCCCCAAAGACTCAGGTATCTGTGCTGCTGCCGTCCAGTCCATCAGACCAGCATTCATCAGAAATGGATACAATAAACGTTGAGTTGTATTTAGTTTAGTTTCCTCATTGTTGCCAATGTCAAAAGGGTAAAAACAGATAAATGCCTGAGTGTATTTTCAAGGTTGCCCCCACAGCTGAGATTAGTCTTAGAAAACACTAAAATGCTGGTGTCTGTCAATTTTACAGAACCTGAGCTAATAATTTGTTGTGGTAGTAGCTAGGCCTGTTGCAATAAACAAAAAAATCAATTAAAATAAACGTTGAATACAGAAACAACTGGACTTTATTTGTAACAGAAGACGTTTCGCTCTTCATCCGAGGAGCTTTCTCAATTCAAAGAGCAGAGAGTGGGGTTCAGGTTTTACGGGCTGAATTAGATACACACATACCTATGTAGATTGACAAATCACACCTTAACAGAAGGGGTTTCTTAAGGTCTTTGTTAGTCTAATTCACAGAAGCGGCTCCTCTGTTCCCATCAGGTGTGAAAATCGTCTGGGAATCAGCTCTAAAGTTGCATTATACGTTTTTGAAAGTTGGAATCTGAGACCACCTCCTCTGTTAAGAGAAGGTTTCTCCCTCTCAATATAAAAAGCTTCCTTCACACCTCTCTCAAACCATCTGTGTTCTCTGTCCAAAATGTGCACATTCTGGTCCTCAAATGTCCGTCACCTCCACCTCATGGACAAGGGACACTCTTTTGAGGACCAGAATGTGCACATTTTGGACCGAGAACACAGGTGGTTTGAGAGAGGTGTGAAGGAAGCTGTTTATATTGAGAGGGAGAAACCTTCTCTTAACAGAGGAGGTGGTCTCAGATTCCAACTTTCAAAAACGTATAATGCAGCTTTAGAGCTGATTCCCAGCCAGTTTTCACACCTGATGGGAACAGAGGAGCCTTGTCTGTGAATTAGACTAACAAAGACTTTAAGAAACATCTACTGTTAAGGTGTGATTTGTCAATTCCCGGTTAAAAACTCACTACTATTCCATCGCTTTCAATGCCAGCTGATTTGTATTGGATCGTTTGATTTATGATCTGCAATGTTTTTATGTTTTTCGTGTTGTACTTCATTTTCTGTGTTGCCTGTTGCGTGTTTGTTTGTCCAGCACTTTGTTGTGGACTTGTTCCTGTTTAAAGTGCTTTATAAATAAAATGGTATGGTATGGTATGGTATGGTAATTTACATAGTTATGTGTGTATCTTATCTCAGCCTTTTAAAACCTGAACCTCACTCTCTGCTCTTTGAAATGAGAAAGCTCCTCGGATGAAAAGGGAAATGTCTTCTGTTACAAATAAAGTCCAGGTGTTTTTGCATTACGGTTTTTTGATTTTATAATGTCCTGGATGACTGAGAATGTTCACCAGCAAATAAATCAATTAATTACATGATATAAGTTAAAATTAAGTTGATAATTTTCATTTATCGGCTTTGTCGTTTCTTCGTGTCTCTCTTTCTACTGAAGACAAAAGGCTCAATTCTGGTGTTCTTCACTGACTCCTCTCTTTCTCTTTTCACTTTAAAATTCATTTCAACCACCCTAAATCGTGTTTTTGGATCGCTAAAAGCAGCTAAGCTACGAGCTAAGCTAACAGGCCGACTTGGAGAAAAAACCTCCGTCTTGTTGAAGCTCCAACATTCACAGTTGAAACTCGTGCCTTTGTGTAAAAAGTTGTTTTTCTCTGCAAAAAGAAGCTGAGAACTTGTTTACTGATTTTTTTTTAATTAAAAGCTTTGTGTGCAAAATGCTAGAGCTCAAACTACACCGAGCGTCTGCCATTTTGAGAACTGAAGAGAGACAACCCATGTCACGTCAAGAGGTCTCCCTCCCATTTTTCTTAGAGACATGCTGCTCGCTTCCTCACTATCCATCCTTCAGTTCAAACAGTCTTATACTGCCATCCAGTGGTCAAAAAAGATACAACACTCAAAACAAATTAACAAACATTTCTTTTAAAATTTGACAGTACGGTAATTGGTAATTATTGTGAAATTTCAAACAATATTATCGTTTATCGCAATAATTTCTCAGACAATAAATTGCCCAGTAAAATGTATTATCGTGACAGGCCTAGTAGTAGATGAGAGTCATCCTCGGCACATATTCCAAGCACCGTCACATGTAGCATGTTTTTGCAGTAATGACATCATGCTTCTCGACATACTTCAAGTTTATTGTCGTGGACAGGAAGGAAAAGTTTTTTGTGCTCTGAAAACTGGTGGATCGTTTTCCTCCCTCCAGGAGGACGGTGTATCTCCTCGAGACCTGGAGCTGAAGGAGCTGAAAGAGTCTCTTCAGGACACGCAGCCTGTTGGCGTGTTGGTGGACTGTTGCAAAACCATGGACCAGGTCAGCGCCGTCCACACCTACAGGGTGGTTCTGATAACTGATGTGATCCGGTGAACATGGACGCCCTGTGTTTCCCTGCAGGCCAAGGCCGTGCTGAAGTTTATCGAAGCGATCTCTGAGAAGACCCTGAGGAGCACCGTGGCTCTGACCGCTGCCCGAGGCCGAGGCAAGTCTGCCGCCATGGGGCTGGCTGTCGCTGCAGCGGTGGCGTTTGGGTACAGATGACTTTAATGATGTCACAAAAGTGCATTCTTCCACTTTTCTCTGTGTCGTCATCTCACCAGTTACTGTCTGCTCGTTGTGTTTCCATTCAGCTACTCGAACATCTTTGTGACCTCGCCAAGCCCGGACAACCTTCACACCATGTTCGAGTTCATCTTCAAAGGCTTTGATGCGCTGCAGTACGAGGTAGTCCTCACACCTTCTCCCTGAGAATGAAAGTGTTGACGCTGCGGCGACGTCACCGCTTCGTGTTTAAATCCGCAGGAGCATCTCGACTACGAAATCATCCAGTCTTTGAATCCTGAGTTCAGCAAAGCTGTGGTGCGAGTGAACGTCTTCAAAGAGCACCGGCAGACGATCCAGGTAACGGAGCCGAGCGCGCTCGTTTTCCATCCTGTGGTTCGTGAGAAGTGGAGTTTGACCTTTGTTTCCTGTCGGACAGTACATCCACCCTGGAGATGCAGTGAAGCTGGGCCAAGCTGAGCTGCTGGTCATTGACGAGGCTGCGGCCATCCCTCTTCCTCTGGTCAAGAATCTGCTGGGGCCGTACCTCGTCTTCATGGCCTCCACCATCAACGGGTCAGTGTTGAGAACAGAGGCTCTTTGTCTCTGACAGCAACGCTAACAGACTCAATTAAAGTGCTGTGAACTGCCTCCCTCTTCATGCTTTAAAGTAAGGTCACCTTAAGAAATGGAGGCCACTCCTTTTATATGTACAAGCCATGAAACAATGTTACTCATGTGATATCATGAGATGTAGCACACAGAATGTGTTGAGGATGACTTTCAGTTACTGCTGCATCAAATTCTAGGTCATTATCTAAAGAATAAACAAGTCGCAGTAGTCCCTCACTACTTCACGCTTTGTTTGTCATGGTCTCACTCTATCGCAGTTTTTCAAAATAAGAGGACATGACACGCAGTTGGCTGATTGATGATGAGCCGCACGATCAGCATGGATTTTTATTTGAAATAAATTAGTTTAAATTATTTAGCCCCTGTTGCACCTTTGTGCAGCTTACAGCTGCAGAAACTTCCTCCTGCATGTGTCAAGATCTCCGCTCCGCCACGGATGGAGAAGTGGGCGTGGCCAAGTGCAGCTGTGGCAGAGAGCTGAAATCATGACATGCTGTGCTCTTTTAGAGCGTTTAGTTTAGAAACATTGTTTAGAATATTGCAAGAGCGTGGGAAGGGTTTAAAATGCATTTATATATATATATATATATATATATATATACTGTATATATATACAGTATATATATATAAAATATACTAAAATAAACTACTACTTGTACTACTCTTCCTACTTTGCGGTTTTTCACTTATCTTCAGGGTACGGATCCCCTGTGATAAACGAGGGACTACTGTCAATTGATTTTTGTGATTAGCTGTGGCAGCCATCTGAAACAGTGTTTTTTTTATTTTATTTTTATTTTTTACATTTTTGGGCTCTAGTGGCCTTTATTGTAGAGGAAGAGGGCGAAACGGGTAGGGAGAGGGGAGAGACACTGCAGAAAGTAGCTCGTCGGGTCTGGGACGTGAACCCGTGACGCCTGCAGAGAGGCCCAGCCTCAGAACATGTGCTTATCCCCCACACCAAAGCGGCGGCACGGCCATCTGAAACGGTGTTGACACGAGTGTTAACTCGTAGACGTGCATCCAGTGATCACTTTCTGTGAGGTTCAATAAAATCTGTTGAGTGGTTCATGCAATATTTTGCGAACATAGACACATGAGCAGTAAACGTGATCACCCATCTTTCTTTCAGAGTCTTAATAAAAAATCAAAACCTGATTATTATAAATATGTTGACCAATAAGTTAAAATAACTGAATTTTTTTTCTTTCTTATTTTTCTGTAATTATATTCGTTGTCTGGACTTTAAAGAAAAAAAGATCCTCAAACTTGAAACGGTTTAATTTCTTTACATTTTAAAGTAGCAGCCAGTAAAAAACTCTCCTAATAATCTGCAACAACAAAGTGTTCACCGTAATGTTTAGATGTTGTCTCTTTGTGACCTGATGGTTGTGCTGGCTGTTTGTAGGTACGAAGGCACCGGGCGCTCGCTCTCCCTCAAGCTGATCCAGCAGCTGAAGCAGCAGAGCGCAGAGAGCCAGCAGAGCCTGTCGGCACAGAACAGGGTCACCACCACAGCCAGGCTCGCAGCAGGTTGGCACGAACGTCTCTTCTCTGAGCGTCCCGAGCACGTTTCTGTCGTCTGACTGTCGTTTACCCATCTCTGCACCCAGCTCGCACGCTGCACGAGGCGTCTCTGCACGAGTCCATTCGTTACGCGCCCAGAGACCCCGTGGAGAAGTGGCTGAACGAGCTGCTCTGCCTCGACTGTCTCAACATCCCCAGACTGGTCTCCGGCTGCCCGCTTCCACAGACCTGTGACCTGTATCCTTCATCCTTTTGTTGGCCAACATCAGATGTGTTGACTAAGAAAAGTTTCTTCACAAATTGTTTTAGGCTCAAACTAGTAAATCTACAGACTTTGCTTATTGCTGTAAAGTTCAACAGACTTTAAATTTCATCTGTCCATTCCAGTTTCAGTCATTTTCAACATCAAATAAATGTTCTCTCTTTCTGTCAGTGGAAAAACTTACAAATAAAATCCTCCAGATTAGACCCAGGTGTTTGTGCCC
>JBBPBX010035074.1:0-26785 GCA_038048925.1 Garcialebias charrua
CAATCGTCTCTCGAGCACCTGCAGTTAGTTAGTTAGTTAGTTAGTTAGTTAGTTAGTTAGTTAGTTAGTTAGTTAGTTAGTTAGTTCGTTAGTTAGTTAGTTAGTTAGTCCTGAATGCTGCTGCACATCTTAACAGGAACCAGAAGGAATGACCTCACCATTCCTGTTTTTACAGATTTACCTGTACTCCGATGACCTGTTTATTTTCATATTGATTTTAAGATTCTTTTACTTACTTTTAAAGTTTTAAATGACTTGGCAGACATTTAATGGAATTTTTGCACTTTTACAACTCAAACAGAGCACTGATCCTCCAGTCGGATGCCTTTAGTGCAGCCGAGGGCTAAATTAAAGCGTAGAGGGGATTGGGCTTGTGCAGCAGGCCCCAGACTCTGGAATAATCTGCCCATTTATATTCATCCTTCAGAGTCCGTGCAGTCCTTTAAATCCTCCTAAACTCACTTTTCACTGGCTTTTGATTCAAGATCCGTTTGGGTTCCATCAGAACCTCGTAGGTGTGTCATTTCATGGTTTTAGTTTTCTCTTAACCTTTTTATTTTTGTGGTTTTTGTTGTTTGATCTTTCATTTACTTTGTTGTTGTTTGTGAAGCACTTTGGCTAACATTGTTGTTTTGCATGTGCTATATAATAAAATTGACATTGACAAGGAGCTGCTAGCAGGGGCTGTGAGAAAATACCGTCATCTTTACAACTGTCCCAGTAAAAATGACAAAGTCAAATAAAACTAAAATCAGTAAAATAACTTGATGAAGGACATTGGACAACTTTGTGCATGCAGGCGATAGCTCAGAGAACCTGCAGTTCTTCCTCCTCCATCTCCGCTATCTTCAACTAAAGACAAATGTCCACTCTGACAACCATGCTGTCACTTTGTCGATTTGTGTTGGTTTTCTCCAGGTACGGTACTCTGGTTTCCTCCCACAGACCAAAAACATGCATGTTAGGCTGATTGGTAACTCTAAATTGTCCTAGGTGTGGGTGAGAGCGTGAATGATTGTTTGTCTCGTTTGTCGCTACGTTCACACTGCAGGTTTTGCCAAAAATGGATTGGCTGCCAAATGGCCCCAGGAGTGTGCACGGAAGGGCTTTAACAAGATTAACACTTAAAAACAATTATTTGTTTGCTGAAAATTATAGTAAAGGTGTGTTTGAGCTGAACTTTTCCTTAATAAATGCACATAATGGTCAAATCAGCTGCATTTCAAAAATAGTTTTGCTTCACCCAGCGTCACCTGCTGCTGAGAGGTGCTGTGAAGCGTGCACGTGCAGCTGCACGAGCCGCTGCATTTCTTAGAACTTTAACGAGATAAACACCTAAAAAGTGGGGGAGTGGTGGTGCAATGGTTAGAGACGGTGGGCCTGTGATCGGAAGATCGCCGGATCAAGCCCCGATACTGACAACATCAAAAAATGTGGGTGGAAAAAGGTGAAACACGCACACCTGCCTCCACCCTCATTCGCCCCACTCTAGGCCCTCGAGCAAGGGCCCAAACCCCCACCATCTGCTCCCTACAGGTCTCTCTTGAAAATGAGTTCTCGTGGCTCAGTTAGACTACCTGTATAAAGGGTAAATGAAAAATAAATAAATAATTGTTTGCTTTAAACTATAGTAAAGGTGTGTCTCAGTTGAACTTTTCTTAATAAATGCACTTTGACAGTTAAAACATGGCAAAATGACGAAGATGAAATAAAGCAGCTTTAACATTACTACACGACCACCCGCCCATAATGATGACAGAAACACCCATTCATTATTTTTTTTTTATTCAAACCCGTTGAATTCTTCATCCTCTGTGTCGCTGGTTAAGAGTTCTGCCAACTCCTGAGGTAAGTGATGCAGCGCTGCCTCCTCTTCCTCCCCGGGGCTGTTGAAGTCCTCCTTTGCATCAGCTGCAGCTCCAGTTAACATCTCGGCCTTCCTGAACCCCGACTGGATGGATTCTTTAGTGACTGAGGTCCACACTTTATCCATCCATCCGAGGACCTGCTGGAACATCACGTGGCACATCCGTCCTGTAGCCATGAAGCTCTGCTCTCCGTCCACTCCTCCCAAAGGTGGGGCAGAGCTGCTTTGAAGCTCCGGTTCACAGAAATGTCCAGAGGCTGCAGCACTTTGGTCAAGCCTCCCAGGATGAGGGCAGGAATGGAGTTAAACACTTTAATTTTATCTATAAATTGCAACATGCAGTAATGTGTGCGCACACACGCTGTCCATCACCCGCAGGGCTTTTTTTTCTCTCTAAAAAATCTGTACACCATAAACGTACACGGGTAGTTGTCAAAAGCCATTCAAGATGGCGCCGTTGTTTATGGTACGCCGTCTACGTGCTCTCCTGTACTTTTTACTGTTGTTCGTGTTTTGCCTTTTTTCATCGACGATGCATCCTCGCTTCTGGTCTATGATCGCTCAACTCTTCTAAGTATACGAGACTCGCTACTCAACGCACAGACTACGGACAAATATGGACATTTTAAGCCTCCACCACCTCCACCTTTCCTGGCATCTGTTCCAGCCTTCCTAAACCGCAACGCCAGCACGTCGCCACGCAACAAGCGACGCAAAAGACGTGGAACAAGAGCGGGAGTCCTGGTGAGATTTTAAAAGTATCTCTCCTCTCACAGTACGGCTACGGCTGACTTACCTCCTGAATTCAGCGTCTTTGATGTCCATTGTTCATTGATTCATCATCGCCATCGCTGCCTTGTTGCTGTCAATCATGACGTCAGCGATCAGTATCCATCTTGTCCCCTGGTGAGGACTGTGAAGCGAGGTTGCGTTAAACAAAACCTCTGCCCGCTCGCTCGAGCTACGGGTGACGTAACTGGCTGTGTTCCAGTACGTGCACTGTTTAACGCCCGATCGATCACTAATAAAACTTTTATATTAAGTGATTTGATCTCAACTCATCATCTGGATCTGTTTCTGATTACTGAAACTTGGCAAAAATTACACGACAACAGCTCCTTCTCTGAACTCCTCCCATCTGGCTGCTCCTACCTGAGCGCTCCACGCGGGTTTGAAAGAGGGGGAGGGGGGCCCTGGCTGCTGTGTTCAGAGATGCGTTCAAGTGCCGCCTGTTGCCTCAGAAAAACTACAACAGCTTTGAAATTATGTTGTTTGTGCTGGAATCTGCTAAACCTCTGCTGTGTGGGCTCTTTTATCGGCCACCACAATATAATAAGGACTTTCTCAGTGAGTTTTCAGAACCACTGGCTGAACTGCTGCCAAAATTTGACGCCCTGCTTTTTTGTGGAGATTTCAACGCATATATCTGCTGCCCAAGTAATCAACTTGGATGTGAGTTTCAGGACCTCCTGGACTCTTTTAACCTGTCGCAATCTGTCTCAGGGGCCACGCACAGTCAGGGTCATACACTGGACTTAATTATCTCCCACGGCCTTCACTTATCTGCTGTTGAGATTCTGGACACCTGTATTTCAGACCACTTTCCCATCTTATTTGAATTTTCCACCCCTCCTGCACCGAAGGCTGTTCTCCCAGCACATCTCTGCCGCTCCATCACTCCATCCACTCAAAGTCAGTTCACTGATGCCTTTAAGAGCACTGACTTATGCTCTGCTGTCAGCCTGGACCCATCTCTACATCCTGAGGACTTCATCACCTCCTTCCATCACACCTGCACAATGATCTTGGACTCCATCGCTCCTCTCAAACAGGCTTCTTCAAAGAACAAACCACCCCCATGGCTCAACGAAACAACGCGGGCTCTTCGACAACGCTGCAGGAAAGCAGAGCGAAAATGGAGGCGCGACCGGCTTCATGTGTCCCAGGGAATACTGAGAGACTGTCTCTGTGATTATCAAAATGCTGTTAAGCAGGCCAAGTCACAGTACCTCTCCAATTTAATCTCCACCAGCTCTAACCGGCCGAGGACGCTATTTAGCACAATCCAGTCTGTCATCAATCCTTCTGTCAATGTTCTGAAAACTGCCACACAGTCTACCTATGATGACTTTCAGAGCTATTTTGTCAACAAAATTGACTCTATCAGGCAGAACATTGTCAGCCCATCAAACACTGTCCAATCATGTGCGTCTGCAATAACCACTGCTGTTTTTGACGAGTTCAACCTGGTTTCACTGTCTCACCTCATCAAGGTGGTTCAGCAGATGAAACCAACAAACTGTTCTCTGGACATCATTCCCTCTAAAATGCTCAAACAGTCCTTTGATGTAATTGGTCCTTGTGTTTTGTCATTTATTAACAGCTGTCTATCTTCAGGTTATGTGCCATCTGCTTTCAAACACGCTGTGGTCAGGCCTCTTCTCAAAAAACCAGGCCTAGATCCTACAGCTCTCTCTAATTTCAGGCCAGTTTCCCATCTGTCATTTTTATCAAAGGTCCTGGAAAAGATTGTTTTTATTCAACTTCAATCTTTTCTAGAGCACAACAACCTGTTTGAAAAATTTCAGTCTGGTTTTCGAGCCTGTCACAGTACTGAATCAGCACTGCTCAAAGTGCAGAATGACATTCTTCTGTCCCTGGATGCAAAAAANTTGATGGATGGATGGATGTTTGATAGATGGATGGATGGATGTATGTATGGATGGATAAAGCATGAACCTCAGTCAGTAAAGAATCCATCTGTCTGGGTTCAGGAAGACAGGATGTTTGATAGATGGATGGATAGATGGATGGATGTTTGATGGATGGATGATGGATGGATGTTTGATGGATGGATGTTTGATGGATGATGTGTGGATGTTTGGATGGATGTTTGATGGATGATGTGTGGATGTTTGATGGATGGATGGATAAAGCGTGGACATCAGTCAGTAAAGAATCCATCTGTCTGGGTTCAGTAAGGCAGGATGTTTGATGGATGGATAGATGGATGTTTGATGGATGGATGGATGGATGGATGTTTGATGGATGGATGGATGGATAAAGCGTGGACCTCAGTCAGTAAAGAATCCATCTGTCTAGGTTCAGGAAGCCAGGATGTTTGATGGATGGATGATGGATGGATGTTTGATGGATGGATGGATGGATGTTTGATGGATGGATGGATGGATGTTTGATAGATGGATGTATGTATGGATGGATAAAGCGTGGACCTCAGTCAGTAAAGAATCCATCTGTCTGGTTTCAAGAAGGCCGGATGTTTGATAGATGGATGGATAGATAGATGGATGGATGTTTGATGATGAATGATGGATGGATGTTTGATGGATGGATGGATGGATGGATGTTTGATGGATGGATGGATAAAGTGTGGACCTCAGTCAGTAAAGAATCCATATGTCTGGGTTCAGGAAGGCAGGATGTTTGATGATGGATGGATGATGTTTGATGGATGGATGGATGGATGGATGGATGTGTGGATGTTTGATGGATGGATGGATGTATGGATGGATAAAGCGTGGACCTCAGTCAGTAAATAATCCATCTGTCTGGGTTCAGTAAGGCAGGATGTTTGATGGATGGATGGATGTTTGATGGATGGATATATGTTTGATGGATGGATGGATGTTTGATGGATGGATGGATGGATGTTTGATGGATGGATGGATGTTTGATAGATGGATGGATGGATAAAGCTTGGACCTCAGTCAGTAAAGAATCCATATGTCTGGGTTTAGGAAGGTAGGATGTTTGATGGATGATGGATGGATGGATGTTTGATGGATGGATGTTTGATGGATGGATGAATGCATGGATGGATGGATAAAGCGTGGACCTCAGTCAGTAAAGAATCCATATGTCTGGGTTCAGGAAGGCAGGATGTTTGATGATGGATGGATGTTTGATGGATGGATGGATGGATGTGATGGATGGATGGATGTATGGATGGATAAAGCGTGGACCTCAGTCAGTAAATAATCCATCTGTCTGGGTTCAGTAAGGCAGGATGTTTGATGGATGGATGGATGTTTGATGGATGGATATATGTTTGATGGATGGATGGATGTTTGATGGATGGATGGATGGATGTTTGATGGATGGATGGATGTTTGATAGATGGATGGATGGATAAAGCTTGGACCTCAGTCAGTAAAGAATCCATATGTCTGGGTTTAGGAAGGTAGGATGTTTGATGGATGATGGATGGATGGATGTTTGATGGATGGATGTTTGATGGATGGATGAATGCATGGATGGATGGATAAAGCGTGGACCTCAGTCAGTAAAGAATCCATCTGTCTGTTTTCAGGAAGGCGGGATGTTTGACTCACCAAATACCAAATGACCTCTTGGACTAGCTGAAAACCTGTACATGTAAAAATATGAAAAAGTTAAAAAACAATTCTCAAGTTTATACAATACACTTATACAGTATTCTGTATTATTCAGTATTCAGTATTCCAACAACAGTATTCTTATACCTACATAAAACTGCAGTCAACGTGATGACGTAACGAGGCTGCAACGTGATGACGTGATGACGTAACGACGCAGTTCGTCCGTCTGCTCACTGCTCAGAGGTAAAAAAAAAAAAAAAAAGAGCAGAATTAGCAGAAAAATGACGTTGGAAACATTAAAACCCCTCTACCCTATTAACGCATGTTAAATTACAGCGTTAGTCACGCTGTTATTGTGACGTGACACGTTCACGGTAGTGACGCTAACGCGACGTGCGTTTAATTTTGTCTTCGTCGCGTTAAGACTCTAAATAACCACTAAAAACATCCACAAGTGATGCATATATAGTATCGCTGATTTATATAAATGTCTATAAAAGTTTTCAACAGCGTTGAAAGGTTGTCACGCTTCTGAAGTGAAGTTACGTTACATGCTAACGCTAGCCGCAGCTAGTTTGAGCTGCGTCTTTCTTCACGCACTCAAAACTCATGCACAGATACTTCCTAATTTATCTAAATGTTGATAAAGTTTTCTACAGTCTTCACAGTTTGTGACGCTGCGGTTAAAGTCACGTTACTACTGGATTAGGTTAACATTTCCTTGAGATGATGTCATCAAAAGCAACAAAAAAATTTTTTTAATTCTTACCTGAATGAAGTCAATACACTCTGACACTCTGTCCACCTACCGCTGCAAAATTTTATTTAAATCGCTCTCCAAAAATAATCTCCGCTCACCTACATGCACTCAACACACGACGCCATAACTCTGCACGTGTAAGCTCAAGGGGCTTTAACTTTTAAAAACTCGGTCACCTGAGGCCCCGCCCTGAGCCCCCGCCCACTACAGGGTCTCCACATCACGAGAGGAGGGGCGGCGTTGGAGTTTCGCGCGGTCTCCACATCACGAGAGGAGGGGCGTTGCAGTTTGGCGCCATGTGTGTCAGTGAGCCACACACACGGCTGCAATAAATGCAACCGATACACAAAAACATACACACCACACACAAATACCCTGGGAGGTGCGTAGCCAGCCAATTTTATAAATGTAAATAACTTTTTATTAAAACAATTTTAAGTGTTAAAGCACACTCCAACTCATCCAGGCAGCCTATTAGCCACAAGTTACGCTGATATTGATGAGAAAAAACAATGTTTACATATTAATATATTTGGATACAATCTGTGTTTTATCCAGACATTGGCAAAGGCTGGCTAATACCAAATGTCCCGATAATGTCGGTACGTAGTCTGGCGCATAGGCGGGCCAATACGCTTGCACCAACGCACACACACACACACACACACACACACAGAGACACACAGCCTTTTAGACACACTTTATGGCACATTTGCAATATTTGTAAATCAAAAGCTGCCACGTTAGCTTGGAGGTATCGCACCAAGTGACAAGTGTCAATATGTCTGTGTACCAAAGCACAAGCTGAACTGAATATTTTTGTGTTTTACAATAAATTAAAAAGATAAAGTCGTTTCATTTACGTCACACTCCTTGCAGGTTAAGTTTCCTGCAGTCCTGGTCTTTGAGGGGGCAGCAGCTTGAGCAGGGAAGCCCAGACATCTCTTTCCACAGCCACCTTTTGCAGCGCTTCTGGGGTGACCCCAAGACGTTCCCAGGCCAATCGAGAGACATAGTCTCTCCAGCGTGTCCTGGGTCTTCCCCGGGGCCTCCTCCCAGTCGGACACGCCCGAAGCACCTCTCTAGAGAGGTGCCCAGGGAGCATCCTTACTAGATGCCTGAACCACCTCAACTAGTTACTTTCTATGAGGAGGAGCAGCGGTTCTTCTCCGAGTCTCTCCTGGCTAACTGAACTTCTCACTCTATCTCTAAGGTGTGAGTCCAGCTACCCTGTGGAGGAAACTCATTTCAACCGCCTGTATCCGCAATCTCATTCTTTCAGTCACTACCCAGAGCTCATGACCATAGGTGAGTGTAGGAACATAGACTGATTGGTAAACAATTCAATTCAATTCAGTTTATTTATATAGCACCAAATCATAACAAAATTGTCTCAGGGCACTTTACAGGAATATTCACATACATAGAAAAGCCAATTACCGGTAGTAAAGTTCACTATCTAAGGAAGCCAGTTGAATCTTGGCTTCGTTGCAGTATCCCATCCTGAGCAAGCACAGTGACAACAGTGGAAAGGAAAACCTCCTTTTTAAAAGGAAGAAACCTCCAGCAGAACCAGGCTCAGGGCAAGCGGTCATCTGTTTTGACCAGCTGGTTGAGAGGACAGAAAGGAGAGACAAATGAACATAGAATAGTCAGTCCAGATATAGGTCCAGGTGTACCTGAAAGACAAAAAAAAAATAAAAAAAAATAAAGATAAAACCCACACAAGTTAAGGATAGAAAAAATATTACAAATACAAAACAGGTTGAGTAGAGTAAGTAAAGACAGTAGCAGAGTGAAAAGTGAAAAAGTGTGGTCAGTTTGTCCTCCAGCAGTCTAACCATATAGCAGCATAACTAAGAGACAACTCAGGAAACCCAAGTCAACCCTAACTATAGGATTGAGCTAAAAGGATGTTCAGCCTAATTTTAAAACTGAAGAATGTGTCAGCCTCATGGACAGAAATTGGAAGTTGGTTCCACAAGAGAGGAGCCTGATAACTGAAAGATCTCCTCCCATTCTGGTTTTGTAAACTAGGAACCACAAGTAAACCTGCAGCCTGAGAGTGAAGGGCTCTGTTAGGAAAATATGGAACATTAAGATCTTGAATATAAGATGGAGCTAGGTTGTTGAGAGCTTTGTAGGTTAGAAGTAGGATTTTGAATTAAGTTCTGGATTTGACAGGGAGCCAATGGAGAGAAGCTAAAACTGGAGAGATTGATCTCTCCTACTAACTCCAGTTAAGACTCTGGCAGCAGCATTTTGGATCAACTGAAGATGTAAAGAAGTATTTGGACACCCATATAATAAACCATTGCAATAGTCCAGTCTAGATGTGACAAATGCATGAACCAGTTTTTCTGCATAATTTTTAGATATGATATTTCTAATTTTAGCAATATTGCGCAGGTGGACGAAGGCAATTTTAGTAAAGTTTTTAATGTGGGGGGTAAAAGACTTGTCCTGATAAAAAATAACACCAATACATGTATTTTTAACATTAGAACTGGAGGCCAGATTAATGCCATCTAAGGAGGGCAAAATACTGACAAATTAATTCCCAAGATGCTCAGGTAAAACCAAAACCTCAGCCTTGTTTGTGTTCAAAAGGAGAAAATTAAGGGTCATCCAGGTTTTTATGTCTTTAAGACATGCTTGTAGTCTTAGTAGCTGATTGGATTTGTTGGGTTTCATGGACAAATATAACTGTGTATCATCAACATAACAATGAAAATGTATCCCATGCTGTTTAATAACTTTACCTAATGGAAGCATTTATAAAGTAAAGAGTATTGGCCCAAGCACTGAGCCCTGAGGGACTCCATGACTAACTTTGGTGTATGAAGACAATTTATTATTTACATTTACAAACTGGAATCCATCATATAGATGTGATTTAAAACATTTTAGAGCTGTTTCTGTAATCCCAATATCACATTCAAGCCTCTGTAGTAAAATATTGTGAGAAACAGAGAGCTTTGCCTTACAGCTCAGCTCCCTCTTCACCACAACAGACCGGCACAGAGTCCACAATACTGCAGATGCTTCACAAATCCATCTGTCAATCTCACGTTCTATTCTTCCCTCACTAGTGAACAAAACCCCAAGATACTTGAACTCGTCCACTTGAGGCAGAACCTCACCCTCAACCTGAAGAGAGCCATCCACCCTTTTCTGGTTTGGGACCATGACCTCAGATTTGGAGGTGCTGATTCTCATCCCAGCCGCTTCACTTTGCTGTGAACAGCTCCAGTGAGAGCTGAAGATCACAGCACAATGAGCCAACAGAACCATACCATACCATGCCATACCATACCATACCATACCATACCATACCATTTTATTGATAGAGCACTCAAAACAGCGACAAGGCCAACCAATGTGCTGCACAAACAAACAACAGGCAACATACAAAATGAAGTAAAAAAACAGAATATAGACATAGATATAGACAGCTGACGTTGGTTTTTCTTGTTAAATTTGCACAGTGACTCGCAGATGCTTATTTCTGCATACTGTATCTGCTTTTGAAATACAGCTGATTTGATCCTAACTGTGCATTTATAAGCAAAAGTTAGACTGAGACACACATTTAATATAATTTCGAGCAAACAAATAATTGTTTTAAAATTAATATAGTTAAATTCTTGTTAAAGTCCACTCATGCATGCCATTTGGCAGCCAATCGATTTTTGGCACAACACCGGCCCACATTTCCAGGTTGTCAGCGGTGACGCATAACAAATGTGACGCATCCGCGGGGATGCATAATAGATGTGACTTATATGGCAAGTGACGCATTTATGGATTTTCCCACTTTATTAGACATATTTGGACTGGTGCGACTTATAGGGCGGAGCGACATGTATGGCAGAAAATACAGTAAATAAAGGTTGAATGAAAAACAAAGTTTTCAGATGGGTTTTAAAAATGGACAGTGAAGGGGCCTGTCGAATGTGCAAAGGCATAGCTTTCCATACCTTAGGGGCACTAACAGAGAAGGTCCTGTCTCCTAAGCTTCCACTTACACTTGACCAGAAGCAGCTGGTCAGCGGACCTGAGTGACTGAGTGGAAGTGTAGCGGTGGAGAAGCTCTGTTAAATAAGGCAGGGCAAAGCTGTTTAAAACCTTAAAAACAAACAAAGGAATTTTAAAATGAGGCCTAAAATACATGGGCAGCCAGTGGAGAGAAGTTAGGACATGAAACGTACTGGAATGTAATTGCAGACAGTCAAAACTATACGTACTGCAATTCAATGAAAGTATCACATAAAGCAGAGCTGCATATTAAAAATAGGTTCAAAGAATAATATTAATAATAATAATAATCATTTTATTTAAAAGCGCCTTTCAGGACACCCAAGGACACTTAACAAACCAACACAGTGTAATACAGAGCAAACATTATCAGCGACAAATTGAAATATAAAATACATAAAGGATATAAAATGGAAGATAAAAATACATTTAGTAAAGTTAGTGATAAGCTAGTCTAAAGAGATGGGTTTTCAGGGCAGTCTTGAACAGAGAAAGGGAGGTGGTGTTTCGAAGGTCTGGCGGTAGGGCGTTCCAGAGGTGAGGGGCAGAGCAGGTGAAGGCCCTGCTCCCCATGGTGGAGAGGCGGGCAGAGGGTACATGGAGATGTAGCAAAGAGGAGGATCTGAGAGAGCGTGATGGGATGGAGATTTGTAGGAGGTCAGATAGATAAGGAGGGGCAAGGTTGTGGATAGCTTTGAACGTGAGGAGTAGAATTTTGAAGATGATGCGTGATTTAACCGGGAGCCAGTGGAGCTGCTGCAGGACAGGAGTGATGTGGTTATAGTAGGAGGTTTGAGTGATGACACGGGCAGCTGAGTTCTGGACCATCTGTAACTTGTGGAGAGATTTGTTGGGGAGGCCGTAGAGAAGGGAGTTGCAGTAGTCAATACGGGAAGTCACAAGACTGTGCACCAGGATGGCTGTGGAGCGGGGTGTGAGAGAAGGACGGAGACGGTTAATATTACGGAGGTGGAAATAGGCAGACCGAGTAATATTGTTGATGTGTGAAGTGAAGGAAAGAGTGGTGTCGAGGATGACACCGAGGCTCTTGACCTGAGGGGAGGGGGATAGCAGAGAGTTGTTAAGGGGGACGAGAAGATGTTCTGATTTTGAAATAGAGTTTTTGGTACAGACGAGAATGACTTCTGTTTTGTTGCTGTTTAGTTGAAGGAAATTGTTAGAAAACCAGTGATTTAGCTCAATGAGACAGTCGGTGAGGATGGAGGGTGGGTGGGTGGAGTTAGGTTTTGATGACAAGTAGAGCTGCGTGTCATCAGCATAGCAGTGGAAATGGACGCCGTGTTTGCGGAAGATGTGGCCTAGAGGAAGGAGGTAAATGATGAAGAGGAGGGGTCCGAGGACAGAGCCTTGGGGGACACCCGTGGAGACAGGGGAAGACTGGGAACGGAAGGATTTAAGCTGAATGAATTGAGTGCGGTCAGAGAGATAGGAGGTGAACCAGTCTAACGGGGTACCTGAGATGCCAATGGAGGTTAGTCTGTTGAGGAGGATAGAATGACAGATGGTGTCGAAGGCAGAGCTTAGATCCAGAAGAATGAGGATGGACAGAAGACCAGAGTCAGCAGCAAGAAGGAGGTCGTTAGTAATTTTTACTAGGGCTGTTTCGGTGCTATGGTGGGGGCGAAATCCAGATTGAAACTCTTCATAAATGTTGTTGTTGGACAGGTGTGAGTGACGTTGACTAATAATAATAATAATAATAAATCTTATTTATAACGCACTTTACATTTAACAAATATCAAAGTGCTACAATGAAAAATAAAATCAAGATTAAAATCAACCATAAATGCAACTAAGTGGAGGAACTACCAAGAGGACAGTGCCTCACAGATGATTGCATCAAAAAAAAATTCTCACAAAATGCAGATAAAATACTCAAATAAAAACTGGGTGCAATAAAAACAAAACAAAAAAGCACAATAAATTAATTAAAAAACTGGATAAAAAGAAAGGTTTTAAGACCTTTTTTAAAACATGTCACGGTCTGTGGGGCCCTTAGATATGAGGGCAGGGCGTTCCACAGCCGAGGGGCAGCGCAGGAGAAAGCCCGGTCTCCCATTGTGCGAGACCGAGACCTGGGAGTGAGAAGAAGATGGGTGTTGGAAGAGCGGAGAGTGCGGGAAGGACAGTGAGGGGTGAGAAGTTCTTTTAAATAGGATGGTGCATTACCGTACAAACACTGGAAGGTGAGCAGATACATTTTGTAAGTGATCCGGGCAGAAACAGGAAGCCAGTGTAGTGAACGCAGTACAGGAGTGATGTGTTCATACTTACGCACTCTCATCAGGACCCTGGCAGCGCTGTTTTGGACATACTGTAGTTTTTGTATGTTCTTGCCAGGAATCCCGAAGAGAAGTGCATTGCAGTAATCCAGTCTGGAGGAGACAAAGGCATGGACGAGCTTTTCTGCATCAGTGAAGGACAGTGTAGACCGAAGCTTTGCAATATTTCGAAGATGAAAAAAAGAAGTTTTACAGATATGCTTTATATGGCTTTCAAAGGTGAGTTGTGGATCAAAAATAACACCAAGATTGGTGACTGTATTGGAAAGAGAAATGTTCTGGCCAGAAAAAGTGATACTGAGGATTTTTTGTTGTTGAATTTGATGTGATGTACCAATTTGAATTGCTTCTGTTTTTGAACTGTTAAGGTGAAGGAAATTTTGCCGCATCCATGCCTTTATCTCCTCCAGACACGCTGTGAGTGTGGAAAGAGAAGAAAGTGGAGAAAATGGAGAAGCTGAAGAAGATGATGTAGATGGGGTCTCAGACACATTGCTACCCAGTTTAAGATACAGCTGAGTATCATCAGCATAGCAATGGAATGAGACCCCATAGCTGCTGATAATACACCCAAGTGGTACCATGTATAGGTTAAAAAGGAGGGGTCCCAGAACTGATCCCTGGGGCACACCACAAGAAACAGGATGGCTCAATGACTTGGCACGCCCAATGGAGACAAACTCTGTTCTGTCTGTCAGGTATGATCGGAACCACTCCAGGGCAGTGCCAGTAAGTCCTGCAAAATGCTGTAAGCGTTGGAGCAGAATGTAATGATCAACCGTATCAAAGGCTGCCGAAAGATCAAGGAGAATAAGGAGAGAGGAGGAACCACGGTCTGCAGTGACCAACAGGTCATTTGTGACCCGGACAAGAGCTGTTTCAGTGCTATGTGCTGTTCGAAAACCTGATTGAAATTTATCCAGTATATTATTGTCATGTAGATGTTCTTGTAGATAAACCGAGACTAATTTCTCCAAAACTTTAGCGAGGAAGGGAAGGTTGGAAATGGGTCTGTAATTTGCCAGGTCATGAGGATCGAGGGAAGGTTTTTTAAGAAGAGGTTTAATTATAGATGACTTCAAGACAGGGGAAATATGACCAGATTGGAGAGACTGATTAACTATGGTGGTGATAAGTGAACTGAGAGAGGCAATGTTAGCCTTGACCAGGACTGTTGGGAAGGGGTCAAGAGCACATGTGCAGGGTTTCATGGCCCTGACAGTGGCTTCAACTTCCTTCACACAGACCTCAGGGAACAAGCTGAAGGGAGGAGGGTTCTCAAGCTGTACATTTGCAGCCAGAGAAAGGGCAGGGGGTGAAGAGGTGATGGCTGATCTGATTTTTTGGATCTTGTTTTGGAAAAAGGAGATACATTTATTACAAAGATCATTAGTGGAGTCAGTGAGTGAAGTTGTTCGTGGCTGAAGGAGGTGAGTGATGGTTGAAAAAAGTATTTTGGAGTTACCAGGGTTATCAGAAATTATAGATGAGTAAAATAAAGTTCGAGAGTTTTTGAGGGACCTAGCATACATCTTACGATGCTCTATATAAGCTAGCTTGTGAACTAGCAGACCAGAAGCCAAGAACGTCTCTCAAGCACTCGACCAGCTGTCTTCATTTTCCTCAGCTCTGGGGTAAACCAGGGAGCTGAGCGTGAAAAAGCAACTGTCCTCTCTCTGACAGGAGCATGTTGGTCTAAGATGCTGGAGAGGCTGATGTTGTAGAAGTCCACTGCATCGAGGGAAGCTGGAATGGAGACAGGAACAAGAACCTTAAGATCAGCTGCCAGAAGTTCAGGGTTGATATTTTTCAGATTTCTAAAAGAAATCTGTTGCTTTGGTTTCATGGTACTGTTCAGGAAAGGAAGCTCCATATAGATGACTTTGTGATCGGATACACCCATGTCATATGCAGAGAGATGATGCACAGTTAGAGAGTTTGTAATGACTAAGTCCAGGGTGTGGCCACGAGAATGTGTTGGAAGCTTGACATGTTGTTCCAAGTCCATACAGTCCAAAAGTTGAAGGAATTCAGCAGCTAGATGATTAGTAGGTGTATCAACATGAATGTTGAGATCCCCAAGTATGAGTAAGTTAGTGGTTGTGGAACAGAACATTGACAGAGTCTCTGACATTTCAGCAAAAAAGGAAGGATGAGATTTAGGGGGCCTATAAATGAGGAGCACTTTCATTGAGTTTGGTGTTTTGGAGGAGAAAGCCAAACACTCAAAGGAGGACAACTCAGACAGAGTCACAGGTAAAAGGTCCAGATGGTCTTTAAAAATGACGGCTAGACCACCGCCACGGCCTAAACTCCGTGCTCTCTGGAGATATTTATATCCAGCAGGACATGCCTCATTGAGAGCAGAGAAACTGTTTGGCTAATGCCAAGTCTCTGTAAGGCACATAATATCCAAATCTTTATCCAGAATGTGCTCCTGGATGAGGCTTGCTTTATTAGTCAAGGACTGCACATCCTAGCAACAGTTTTTTCAAGAATCTTGGAGATAAAGGACAGATTGGAGATCGGACGAAGATTATTGAAGTTGGTAAAGTCAAGATCTGGTTTCTTGATGATGGGGGTGATGGCAGCAGATTTGAAGGCTGTGGGGACAGTGCCAGAGGTTAGGGAGGAGTGGATGATATTAGTGATGATAGGGAGCAGAGACGGGAGACAGGATTTAACAAGAACTGTGGGGAATGGGTCAAGTTGACAGGATGAGGACTTGGACTTGCTGATAATGTCAGCAATGTCATCAGCAGAGGGGAGGGAGAAGACAGAGAAAGGGAGGGGGGGAGTTCAACATGGATGTTGGGGGCAGTATTTGGACCAAGGTGTTTATGAATTGAAATAATCTTTTCATTGAAATATGACATCAGGGAGTTGCAAAATTCTGTGGAAACCATGTGAGAGGGCAGGGAGTTAGGAGATGAGACAGAACGGTGAAGGAGAGAGAACAATGTTTTTGAATTACCAACATTAGAACTGATGATGTCAGAGAAGTAGCTGGATTTGGCTTGAGAAATACTGTTCTTGTAATGGATGAGGTGGTTTGCATAAAGTTCCTTGTGAATTGTGAGACCGGATTTTTTATAAAGACGCTCTAGCCGCCGACCTTTGGTTTTCAGGGAGCGGAGTGCTGGAGTGAACCAGGGTGCAGAGTTGGAGAAGGAAACAGTCCGGGTTTTCAGGGGAGCAACAGAGTTAAGGATGTTGGTGAGGCTGGTGTTGTATAATGTGACGAGATCATCTGGGTTCGAGGAGTTGAAAGTGAAGAGGGTATCATTATGTAAAATAAAAGAGTGTCATGGTTGATATTCTTGATATTACAGAAGGAAAGAGTGCGTTGAGGTTTATCTGAAGAAAATTTAAGATTAACATTGAATGAAATCATCAGGTGATCAGTAAATGGAAGTTCATCAGAAGAACAGTTAAGAGGAGAAAGTCCAGAGCAGCAGAGTAAGTCCAGAGTGTGGCCCATCTTGTGCGTTGGAAAGTTGATGAATTGTTGATAGCCGCAACTGTCCAGGCAAGATGTGAAGTCTCTGGTGAGGGGGTTGTTTTCATCATCAAAATGAACGTTGAAATCACCCAGCAGGATAACATTGGGTGAAAGAGCTGTTAAATGGGCCATTAATGCTGCGGTCACAGAACAGTAATCTCCTTCACGTTCCGAGAACCAAATTAAGGACCATGGGAGACCGGGCTTTCAGTGTGGCTGCCCCCCGCCTGTGGAACTCTCTTCCTGACTGTCTGAGAGCCCCACAGTCTGTGGTTGACTTTAAGAGCGGCTTGAAGACCTTTCTTTTCAACCGAGCATACTCTACCTCCTCATGATTCTACTTTTGATCTTAGTTGATATTGTTATTGATTTTACTTGTTTTATTACTTGTTTTATTGACATTTAATTCTGTTGCACCTTGTAGCACTTTGAGATTTTCATTAATGAAAAGTGCGTTATAAATTGAATTCATTATTATTATTATTATTATTATTAATGCAGCAAAGTCATTCATGAATGAGCTATTCAGTTTTGGAGGGCGTAGAGTGGCGACAACAGTTGGAGTGGGTCCAACCAGCAGGCAAACAGTGCACTCAAAGGAGGAGGAGGGTGGGGGGTGAACCAGAGTGACCTTCCAGTTCTTGCGGTGAATTATCGCGAGACCTCCTCCACGGGCCGAGGCCCTTGCCCTCGCGGTGCAAACAAAGCCCGATGGGGTGGACTTGTTCAGATGGAAAAAGTCATTTTGTTGTTGCCACGTTTCTGTTAAACAGAAGAAATCCAGTTTTCGGTCGGAAATTATATCGTGAATAAGCTGACCTTTGCCCGTGAGGGAGCGAACGTTCAGAAGTCCAAACTTTACGGAGGAGGCGGAAGTAGTGACCGGAGCGTTAGCCGAACGAGCTAGGTTGGCTAACGTGCTGCTGTTAACGGTCCGGGCATTGCGGCGTGAAGAGTGGCGAGAGTCAGACCAGATGGAGGCTATGGGATGAGCCTTGTCAGCGTTGAGTTGACGGCGCGAGCCCTGGTGGATGTANAAAACAGACAGATTTTCTTGTACTCTTTTATACTGGTCTTGATAGTAATAGTGGACAAGTTGAGGAGAGAAGATGCAGATGAGCAGAATCTACGCGTTTCAATGTAATTTAATCATTCAATCATTATTTACAGGTTAGTCTCATTGAGTTATGAGGACTCATTTACAAGAGAGACATGCTAATGTGTGTCAAATTATGCCATATTAAACATGTAAGTTCAGCTGAAGAAATGAACCCAGCCAGCATGCCCAGGTGGGCCCCATATGGTATACATATGTGCAAAAAACATGGGCCCCAAAAGGTTTTGTCCACGGTTTCCATGGTGGCCCCACATGGGTTGGCCCAGATAGATTTTAATGGGCCCTGACTGGGTTTTCAGTGGGACCCATATGTTTAACTTAAATGAGACCCATGTAAAACCCATGTGTGTACCTTGAAGAATATCTACCTGGGACTAAACTGGGTCCCAACTGGGCTAAAAATATGGGTAATAAGTGGGTTTGTCCACGGTTTCCATGGTGGCCCCACATGGGTTGGCCCAGATAGATTTTAATGGGCCCTGACTGGGCTTTCAGTGGGACCCAGATGTTTAACTTAAATGAGACCCATGTAAAACCCATGTGTGTGCCTTGAAGAATATCTACCTGAGACTAAACTGGGTCCCAACTGGGCTAAAAATATGGGTTATAAGTGGGTTTGTCCACAGTTTCCATGGTGGCCCCACGTGGGTTTGCCCGGATAGACTATAATGGGCACTGTCTGGGCTTTCAGTGGTTCCCAGATGGTTAATTTACATGAGGCTCATTACAGACCCATGTGTGTTCTTACCAGCATAATTTATGTGTCGGATTTTCCGATCCAACCTGCCGAGAGCACGTATATTGCACCATACTCTGTGACTTCTGTCTTAACATTGTGTGAGTTACACTCAAAGAACACTCTGAGCCTCACAACAGATAATACCCAATCTTTAACAAGAGGCAGTTCTATAACACAGATGTCCTTCTGACTCATGGTGCAGCCCGGAACACTAAAATACTGCTAAACATTATGGGAAATCAACATAGTCCACTCCCCGTTTTTGATTGTGGCACTATGAGTTGTAATTCTTGTTGGCTTTGATCAACGGATACAGATTTAAACTATAATTGAACACTAATATACCGCTAAGCATGATGGGAAATCAACACGGTTCACTTCCTGTTTTTTAGTTTAGTTTTTGATTGTGGCACTATGAGTTGTAATTCTTGTTGGTTTTGATCAACAGATACAGATTTAAAATATACATTGAATTTATAAATGTAAATTCAATGTACAGTTTAAATCTGTATCTGTTGATCCCACATTTATACCACTTGGGATAAATACAGTTAGCCCACATGGGCTTCCCATGCTGGGCACATTATACTAAAATCACATGGGTCCTATATACTGATGCACATGTCTGTCCCATTCCCAGTTAGCCCACATAAAAAAATGAGCTGGGGCCTATATATATATGCCCAGGTTGAAGCCATGTAAGATCATCCCACATTTAGCCCACTTGGGGTAAATACAGTTAGCCCACATGGGCTTCCCATGCCGGGCCCATTATACCAAAACCACATGGGTCCCATATAATGATGTCCATTTCTGTCCCATTCCAAGTTAGCCCACATAAAAATGAACTGGGGCCTGTATATCCATCTATGTGTGTGATGGGGAAAATTAAAAAGGACATTTCACAAGGGAAATATAGGAAGAGTTTAGGGAATAAAAAGGCATGAGACATAAATTATCTTCCAACTGAACATGGCACTGATGGGAAACGCAAGTAGACAGCTCAGTTGTTGGCTGTTGGCTGTCACCCACCACAATCTTTGATCACTTTAAACTGTTGAAAACTTCTGTCACATTGCAGTTTTTTTTTCCTTGCTGGTAAATTGAGGAAGGAAATTGCTTAGCTTTTTAGCTTGCACCAAAATAGAAGGAATCACATCACACAAAGTGATGCACACAGTTCAATACAAGCATGTCATCTTGAAAGGTTCACTGATAATTTTTCATGTTCAAACTGGCATGTTTTCCCATGCTGTTTGCAATCTTTGCAAGATGATCTCCAGCTCCCTCACCATGCTCTGTATGTCAATACCATGTTTCCACAATATTATCAAGTACCCCAACAATCGTACCATGCCCCCTACCATGTCTTCAACTCCTTTGCCATATTTTAGCTAGACATAAAGTTAAATGGGCCAGTCCTGCTACAAATTCTCAATGACTAAGCCACACTGGTGCATATGGACCCCTTGTTGTGGGTAAGCTGCCATTATACTGCCACCATACTCCACTCAGAACCAAGACACACTGTCACTAAAATGACATATTACAACAAGCTCGCTACAGAAACTATGTGCATGCTCAAAGCCATCATTGACCCATCATCTCTCACATACATAACAGGAATCCAACCAACGTTCCTAACAAACAACATGCTGAATAAAATCAATTCCTGACCATCCATGCTCTGGTCAGACACCCGTCACTTCTTGCACTACCAGTAAATCTGGCCTCACCAAATTTCGGCAATTCAGATCCAAGCCTGGATGTTTGAGGTCAGATGTTGGGGGGTGGCACTCGAAGGACCAAAAATGTTGGATACAATTATCTTCTATGTATCTTACTCACTCAAAAGAAGCCACTTGATGACAGCAGAAGATTTATAACTGGTTTTACTTGCAAGGACAGATTATCACAACAGGTTACACAGCTATACAAAAAGACGAAGTCCAGTGACGAGAATCTACCACGGGCAGTGTGCAAGGCTTGTTTTTATACTCTTATCAGCTCTTCCAAGCACAAATAAAGACTCAGAGATGAACTTGGACTGCCAGTTGTGCCTGCAGTATCAAATAAGATCCTCATCCAGCTCTCTCTGCTAACTCAAACACATGGCTCATGGGTAGTTAACATTCTCAGAAATAGTATTTAAAAACACGCATACAACTATCATCAAATCAAATCACATCAAATCGCAAAAGGGAGTTCTTTGTCCTGTTAAAGGACACTTACAAGCTTTGAGGAGCATAAAATAAAGGCAGTGCCTTATCAGTTTGATAACATTCCTATGTTTAAAAAAAACAGACACAAAAAACATTTTTATTTACTAAGTCATGGATGTTTATTTTTATTGTTTCAATGAAATTCCCCTTTTGTTGGAAAACATATATGAAATGTGCAATATTTTCACTGTAATACTATTTATTGAAATGGGATTTTAAAACTGAAGAAATATGAACTGAGGCATTTGCTGACTGAACTGTTGGCATGTGCAAAATGCTTCTAAAGACTCCGATTAATTAACTAGTGTCACGAAAAATAACTGTGAGGCCGATCTCACCAAACTGTATTCTTGCAGAAACTCTCCAACAGAAGCCAACTGTTGGAATGCAAATGTATAACCTTTGAGAGAGCATTGATGTTTTGATCATTTCCCTCATTGTCTCATCATAGGAGCAGTCGCAGCTCTCAGTTAAAAATGTATTGTAAAACATGTGAGTTTAAAAGCCAGTGTTGTGTGAATCCATCTCGGTGGTTGTTTGATATTGTCACCGGGGAGCTTCAGGGTTCTGCTGAATGGCATGACGGAAAATGAGCTCCTCTACCAGCATGGCTTATAGAAACTCATTCATTTTGAAGGGCTCATTCATTTTGAACAATACCAAATATAATTTCCAGTGCTACATCTCAGATCAAAGGAATCTTCCTGCATCAAGGACCAGCGTTTTCTCAGCAGCCAAGAATACGTTTCACGTGTTCTATTGAGATAGTGAGCGCAGTGCTGGAAATAAGTCTTGACTTTGTCTGCTACAGATGAAGCTCTCAGTTCATTGCTTAGTCTTTTCACCATCTCCTTACTCGTGGTCATACATCTGCATGGTGACTGAAATAATTAGCTTCCTGACACTTTCAGCTCGAGATGTGATTCCTCCGCAGTATTGATGGCCTCTTTCTGCTGTATGTGAGAAAGAGAGCAGCAAAGTGAGATGGCTTTAGTATCGAGCTGCGGTGCCTCCACACAAACAGAAGGTGGTTCAGGCTATTGAGGCCAGACCACAGAGTGAACCAAGATGCCTTTGGTGATTACTAATCTCAAGACAAGCAAGGCTGCTGGAAGGAAAGATGTAGGCAGCTTTGACAATTAAGAACTTTATTTTTAGTACAATTTTTAAAGAGGTTACTTTTGTTGAAAAAAAAAAAGCTGTGAAGCAACTTCTCAGTTTGTCCAGTTCACTCTTTTAGGATATTGACTGAATCATAAACGTGGGGGCGGCTGCCAAGTTGGGTACACAAGCAGGCTGAGATGAGTGCGATTTGGGCCGAGATGGACAACTAATGAATGTGCTCAGCCTGGAATACAGTTTTGTAAGATGCTCACATGAAATTAAGCCATGATATTGATATTTAAAACATGGCTGCACAGCTCGCTGTTTGCAATGAGGCCACAACTATTTTTTAACCTATTTTTTACAATGTGTCTGCAATTACAAATCACTAACTACCTGTAGTCTTCAACAGTCACAGCCAAGTGAGAAACTACCCTTATGGTTTAATAATCATAATGATAATGTAATGATATTTGTACTGGTCAGATTTACTGACTGTACGGTACACCAAATGTAAGAATGAGCGGGTTTACACCTGACATAATCTTAGCATCAAATATAAACGAGTTCTCTCTTTTTCAGGATTTAACATAAATTGTGTCTTCAGATGAGATTTAACAGGCATGAAACGTTAATTTATGTTGATTCACCAGGAGATGAATCTTTTATTTAACAGAATCATTAAATTACATCATAGCATATGTACATGGATTGATCGATCTATTTCCTATAAATTAACTTCAGCACAGATGAAATCACGCGTCCGTAACTTCTAGGAACAACAGAATAAAGTTATGAGATGACTTATTACTTTTATATCTGTAGGCACATATTTCTTAAAGTTCTGGCAAGAATAAGTTTAAGGAGAAATAGTTGTGAGGAGGAAGAATGGAAGGAAAGATAGGAGGGGTATTACCTTGACGTGAGTTTAACCAGGAAACATGGCAGCTCTCCGGCTGATCTCAGCTACACGTCGGTACACTTGGCAAAGCAGCTGACGACTTTGTTACCTCGTGAAGACGGTTAGTCCCCCTTGGTCCAACCGGTCAGTCCGTTTATCGTTTCAGCATCTCCAGACGTCTGCTTCAACTCGAACCGCAGTAACGGCATTTCCTGGTTTGATTTTTCAGAATAAAACTTTCCTTGGGAGGAAAATTCATTCAAGTGGAGCTTAGAGCTCGCAATGGATTTATAACTGGCATGTTATAAATCTTTAACTGATGACGTGTCATTAGCGTTTGACAGCCGTTCAAATCAGCTCTTTGGAGAAAACATCATATAGTTCACTTCCTCCAGCAGACTGAAAGGAGAAACAGGAAGTGGAATCTTAAAAAGGGAGTTTGACCCAGTTTCATTCACTCCGTTCACTGGCTGTTCACCAAGGAACAGGAGGGACTTTGCTTAGGTGAAATGTTTATCAAAAGTTAAAGGAGTGAAGGTAATTCAGTGAAAGTGTTTAGAAAAAAGACAGAAAATTGTTGCCAGTGATACAGATTACTGATTAAGCGTTTGATTAACGTCTTAACATTACTAAACAAATCTGAAAAGTTCAACTTGACATATTTCTCAACTTTAGACAGAGTTCTTTTGACTCAATGGGCCTCATGCAAGAACATGTTCGTATTTTTATCCTAAATTTCTCTTACTTTTGTTCGTACAAAGCGTTCGTACGAACATGCCACGTCAGATTCAACAAACTCTTCTATCCTCAGGAAAAGTGTGTAAATGAGCTGCGTACGTATGATGAATTCCACCTGTTCTATCCACCTGCGCGTTTACGTGGAGAGGTTATTTACATAATTCCCACCCCTCAAGACACCATATAAGGCTACGTTTCCTGCCTCAGAGAGTAGGAAGTGTCCGTTCATACAAATGACAGCGAAAAGTAAAATGGAGAACTTTACGGGTGCGGAGATTGAAGTTCTGCTCTCCGAGATCGAGAAAAGAAAATCTGTCCTTTTTAGCAGCGTCACTCATGGGATTAAAGGACCAGCCAAAGCCAAAGAATGTTTGTTTATAATAAATGTGGACCTTAAAATATACACACGTCCTGGTGGCGCAACTGGGAACGCATTGTGCCGTTAGCTGCTCCTAACCTTATCTAGACCTCGTGGGTTCGATTCCCACAAGGTATGACTATTTTTTTTCCTTCCTTCTTTAGATTATTTATTCATTCCAGATTAAAAAGACTTTATGCTTTATTTCTTGTTGTATTGTAAATAGTTTTCTTGTGTTTTTTAAATCTGGAATGAATTAAAAGAAAAAAAAACGTTGTCCCATGTGGGAATTGAACCCATAAGGTTCGGAACGACGAGCCAACGCTCATCTCACTGAGCTATCGGAGCTCTATGACTGCAACAGGAGGAGGTCAAGGTAAAGTCTGCGTTACCGAGACAAATTAAACGTAAATTAATTCATAATTTAAGTTGGTTTTAGTTTGAGATCTTCATATTAATATTGTAGTGTTAGAAAACGGCATTGATAACAAATTGATTTTAATTTAAATATTTTAATCCGTTAGTCATTATTACATTTAAAATTATAATTCTAATTCAAACAGAATAACCTATTGTCAAAAATAATTATGGTGCGTGATTTCTTTGGACTCAAAATATTTTCTGAATAACGAAATATAAAGTTATTAGTGAAGAAAATCCCTCTGGATAACAGCAGACTGACTGCTCGTAAAATATACGACAGGTCTGGACCACACGTAAATGTTGTTCGTATCTGAAAAATATCTTAGGATACGAAAACGTTGTTGAATGCCACAAATGCGCCTAAATCACTCGTACGCACAATTTAAGAACAAATCTGTGCGTACGAACGGTTCTTGCATGAGGCCCATTGTGTCTACATATTAAGAATACACCAACATATTACAACACTGCTCAATACGAATAACACAAGGTTATGCTTTGATTACCTTTGAATTAGTACACAGTAAAAATTAAAGAGAGTCTCTGTTGAAATAATATGTGTCTTGATTCAAATTATTAAAATAAAACAGTGGTAAAGTGTCTCACTGAGAGTTTCAGTGAAAAGGTGTTTCAGAGAGATGAAGGTCTGTATCACCACAATAACCATCTCTGGTAAAATATTTGTCTGTTTAAACAGGTCTCACTTGTAAATGAGTCTTCGAGTCTCAATGTGATTTAATTGTCTAAATAAAGGTTGATTACATGAATGAATGAATGAATGAATGAATGAATAAATGGTAAAAAAACAAAAACAATTCTGAATTCAAATTCCATGCAGTTCTCTCCTTTTACTTCTGATATTATTTTAATAAAATTGATTTTTGAGGTCCTTAGCTTTGACTTTTAGAGTGGCCTTAGCATTCTCAAGATACTCAAGCCTTGTTGATTTTAACATGGTTAGCTTGTCACTGTAAAAAGAGATGGTCACCTATGTATAAGGTGATTTATTTTATTCTTGTGTGCATCCAAAGCTGTATGAAATGAGTTCAGTAATGTTTGTATCTGTGATAGGGAAGAAACTAGCCTGGCCCTCGCCTTCCTGCACAGCTCCGCTCAATTCTCATTTCCCTTCACTGCACAGTCTGGGACTTCTCCCATTAACAACCATTTCTCCGGTAGATTTTTGTTCGGACCAATCAGAGAACAGAAGGGACGGAGTTTTGGACCCTAACCCACGCCCCCACCTGTCCCAGCGCGCAGAGCCCTATAAAAGGGCTCTGCCAGCGCGCAGTCAGCGAGCAGCGGCATGTTCTCATTCAAAGCGATGCAGGACTGTTTTATATGTGACACAAATTTATTAATTTCCCCTTCTTAATCCCTTATCTGGAGTTTTCTTTTGTTTTTTGGGCCAAAAGTCAAGTGATCGCTCGCTCCCTCCTCCTTCTCTCCCTCCGCTGAAATGAACAAGGAAATGGCTGAGGTTGTCACGAGAATTAAACTCGGGTTTTACCAGATGTTCTGGTCTTCTGGTGAGCTGGACCAGCGATCCATGGTTTTATTGTATTTTATTTAAAAGTTTTATTAACATATAAACACAGAATTTGCAGCGCGGCAGCCGGCAGCAAGAGAAAAGCTGCAGGAGGCGGAGCAGTTGTCAAGTTCACCAGAGCACGGGGAGCAGCCATACATGGCTCTGAGGGGAGGGAGCAGAATGCTTTCCCTGTTCAAAATATCCAATGGTTTTGTTCCTCAGCAGAGGCCAACGCCTCCAGCAAGAATCGTTTTAAAATGGAGAGGTCCCAGACCCTAGTCTGAAGCGAAGTGAAGGACAGGGTCTGGTTTTAACCAGGCTAGGAAGAAACAGGAGAAGAAGCCAGTTAAGACTTGAGCTTACCACCTAGACCAGGGCTGGGTAACTGTTTTTCCTAAAGGGCTAAATCAAAATATTTAAAGCAATAGAAGGGCCACTTAGAGAATTGCAAAATATATTTATTAAGACAAAAACTCTTAAAATAAATTTATAAATTTTATAAATTTAAAAAAAAAATCAACCTTTTTTTGTTAGCATGCTCTTTTTTTATTTATATATTGCCTCCATTATCACCTTACAGCCATCCTCTTCACACCATTATGATTTTTTAAAAATGGGATAGAAAGAAAGGAAAGAAGGAAAGTAAGACCACAAAATATAATAAACATACACAAAGAGAGCACAACGCAAATACACCCGACCACTGTCTGTAAACCTGCAAAGAACATGACAGAACACAGCAACAAAACACATACGTATAAAAGACTTAGAATATTCATGGCTTTGCAGTAGTTTTCTATAAATATATATATATATAAATATAT
>JBBPBX010035075.1:13652-32255 GCA_038048925.1 Garcialebias charrua
TTTAAAGATGACAGAAATCCGTTGCGGCAACAGAAAACTTTAATCCATGTCTGTTTCACTTGGTTGTCCAATCTAGTTAAGGAAAATAGGTTGTTTCAGATTGACGAAAATCGCTTACTGGTATGTCGACTCCTGCTTTGATATGAAGTGTCGGCAAAAAAAACCCCACATTCCTTTAAAGAACGTTAGGCCTTTAATTTTCATGTGTTTATGTAAAGCTCCTAACATGAACATCCTGCATGATGAGTTTCATGATGTTCTAAGTATAAATTTTTCCCCCCTCAGCCTTTGTTACTAATTCTCTGATGAACCCAGTCTGGATGGTCAAGACTAGGATGCAGCTGGAGAAAAAGTATGTGCTAAAGTCTTAATATCTCTTGTGTTTCATTTTTTTCTTATGTAATTTTTTTAGACACATGTTCTGTTAACAATCTGTGTAAAACAGTCTGACTTATTTTAGGTTGTTGGCAGGTTGCAAGTGTAATTGACCTTCAGCGGGAACCTTTTTAGGGGGTGGGAGGGAGGGGGGTGTACACTTTTTGTACTGTCACCAGTCTGTGGTGCATGAGGCTGAGCATGTGACATCCCTTTATAAATATGCGGTGCTGACGCACTGTCCTTCGTGCTGAAGATTATATTTACATTAGCAGGTAGAGAGCAGCAGTATCATGTGAAGTCAAACCCTCACTGTCCTGAAGCACAAGCTGGCTGCGTTATGAACAACAAGAGATGAGGGTTGAGCTCTTTCAGTCACCATCAGTAGAAATTTCCTTATGTCCAACTATGGAAATGTTTTTCTTTCTAGTGTTGCATCATTGTCCTACAATGCTGCAAGACTTGGTGGCAAACAAAAGACTAGTGAACAGAGTTAACTATTTCTCACAGTGAGGGAAACTTGAAATCATTAATGCTTCCTTATAAAGTTGGAAAAACTAATTATTTAACAAGAACATCTTGTTTTTGTGTCCATAAAGTTGCAAAATTGTGACATAAATGTGGTCGTCTGACCAAATGTATCTTCTTCCTGCTTGGTCTCTCAGCTGACTGTGGGCGGCTCAGACATTTGCAATCAAGCAAATTTGGCATAATGATAATTACATATGAACCTAAATCAGTCTCTGTTTTAGAAATGACACCGAACAACAAGCAGAGTAACATGAATGTTTTTCATACCTCCAAAAACAGACTTCAACGGACGAGTTTTAACTGCACAATGATTAAGTTTCAGTCATTCACAGAGTAATGAGTATTTGAACACACCCACCTTTAAAATCTGCTGGTGAAGATTCTCAGTCGTCCAGGACATGATAAAATCAAAAAAGGCGTTCAATACAGGATCAACTGGACTTTATTTGTTGCAGAAAACGTTTCGACTTCTGTCCAGAAGTCTTTTTCAATTCTGAATGAATGAAAGCTGTGAGAACGAGAAGTTTTATACAAGCCACGCACCAACATATGAAATTGGAAACTGAAATAACACCACAAAATACCTAACATGCCCATTCTATTTAAATTGACAAAACAAAACAACACATCACACCTGGGGGTTTGTAACACATACATGTAAATTGAAAGATCACACCTTTAAAATCATTTCACTTGCACTGTAGCTTGTTTTCCTTGAAATATTCTCAGTCTGTCTTGTAATGTTTAGGACTGATTAACTAGTTAATCTTCAACACTAATTTCGATTTTTATCACTAATAAGCCATCCGTGTTTGACTTTCAGAGCCAGAGGAGAGAAGAAGATGAATGCACTTCAGTGTGCGCGCTACGTTTACAGAACGGAGGGAATGCGCGGCTTCTATCGCGGCCTGACTGCGTCCTACGCCGGCATCTCGGAGACCATGATCTGCTTCCTCATCTACGAGACGCTGAAGAAACGCCTCGCCAAGAACCAGTTCACCTCCTCAAACGGTGAAAAGGAGAAAGGAGTGTCGGACTTCCTGGGACTGATGATGGCTGCGGCTTTTTCCAAGGGTTGTGCTTCCTGCATAGCCTACCCACACGGTAAACGACACGCGCCTGCGCTTAAAACACGACCATGTCATAGAACTAAGTATATAAAGTCTTTACTGTTTAAACCTTTTTCTCCACAGAGGTCATTCGGACAAGGCTGCGTGAAGAAGGCAGCAAGTATAGATATTTCTTCCAGACCGGGAGGTTAGTTTGGGTGGAGGAAGGTTATGCAGCGTTTTACAGAGGACTCATTCCACAGCTATTCAGACAAATCCCCAACACAGCCATCGTCCTCTCCACGTACGAACTCATTGTCCATCTGCTGGGAGAGTCCAAGGGACGGCACGGCTGAAAGTCGGGACTTTCCGGTCAAACAACAGAGGTCACACACAAGCCGAGACACGCTGGGCGAAAAGACTTTTGAGAACGTAGCACGAACATACTTTTGAAGAGGTGCAACACGGACTGTTCTGATGAAACTGTAGCTGCTTGTACCGTTTGTCCAAAGAGCTATAGACGCATTATTTAATTTAAAGCTTGTTGGGAGTTTATCTAGACAAGACAAGAAGTCGTGGTACTTATTACAACTCCAAACCTAGTGGTGGGGGGAAAGGTCATCTTTGTTGAAGACTAATTTTAAGTTAACTAAATTATTATTTTTTTTGTAACGTAATATGTTTAGTTTTTGTTATTGTACCATAACACATGGACAGACAGACTGACTCGTGTATTTAAAGAAGGGATATCACTTTAAAGAAGTTCTGACAATGCTGTTCTTTGTGTTTTAACATGGGCTACCTTTACACGTTGTATATTTTTAAGTTCTGAGCTACAGAGAAATTTATTGTATTTTTCCATAAATATACAAATCTACAGACTTACGTTTTTCTTTTTTTTTCTTTATGAGGATGTTCAGCTTTTGCAAACAAGGATCTGAATACTGACGACCACTGGCTCAACGAAATGCATCATACACGAGTTAATAAAGTCATCATGTTCTATTGGTCTTTGTTGTTTGAGGAACTCGTTGAAAAAGCTTTGAGTTATTTAAAAGACATAAAGGTAAATTTAGATTTGTCTGACAATACATCTTAGGGATGTTGGGAAAAGTCTCATTCAGCATATTTTTGGTGGATTAATCTGTAACAACCTGCTTTTAGTGCACTTTAGTTCTGTCTTCAAACATATTCTGTCGTCATTATGTCAACCAGGATATAGTTTTCTCGTTTAGCTTATTTTACATTTGGAGGCGGCTCCAAGTACTTCTGCATGTTTTGTTCTCTTACCCTTATCAAAATGTTCAGCTCCATTCAGAATAGTTTGCCATGACTTTAACAAAAAAACTGTTCACAGTTGAGATTATTTTAACTTTTAGCTACAGTTCCTTGTAAAATGTTGCTATCATCTGCTTTTTCTTTTAGCTACTACTCTTTTAGCTTTAGTTTTGATCATTTCTGTTTCAGCTTCTTCAGGATACTGTAGTCAGCAGTTCTGCAGAAAATTCTAATTTATGCATTTTCTTCAATTTAATTTATTTATTCTAAAACATGCTTCTACTGCTTGGTAAAATTAGTAAACTCCAAGCCACTAAGGTCTATTAAGGTTATTTCACCAACTTCGAGCCAATATTTATATATCTTAGGACAAACCTGGTGTTCTATCAGTAAAAACCTTCCTGTGTTTAGACTTGTAAATGTGTTTCCAGCTCATTGTGAAACGGATCAAGGTTAGCCTTGTTGAGGGAGCAAACCGCCTGAATAACAAACACTCAATGCCTCTTCAGCTCCATTTATGTTGTGGCTAGTTGTGTAAGGAAACGAATGGGAAATGGAAAAACGCCTCAGTCCATTTCTCATGAGTCACTAGGTGTGTGAAATCTCACAAGGACTCAGACATGAACCAGCAAATGATCCTTTTCCTGCTGTTTTTGATTGATTCAAACACATAGTCCTCTAACCAGTTAGGACCAACATGAGTATGGGAGGTAGGCTTAAAACTGGTTTAATAATTGGATTCAATTCAGTTTATTTATGCAGTATACTGTGGTGGTGAGTCACTACAGAAGTCGTCACAGGGCACTGTACAAAAACATTACATAAATTATAAAAGACAAAAGTTATCTAAGGAAGCCAGCATATTGTTGAATCTTCGTTGCAGTCTTCCATCCTGAGTACGGTAAGCACATTGGCAACAGTGGAAAGGAAAAACTCAATTTAAACAGGAAGAAGCTTCCTGATCAGGATGAGTGGCCATCTGCTTCGACCGGCTGGAGTTTGAGAGAACAGGAACACAAACACAGCATGACAGGTCCAGGTGACTAAAAGTTTGTGAGCGCAGTCATCCAGGTAGATGAATACACAAAAGGTTAAGTCGAGCACAATTTATTTTTGGGAGAAATGTGTTATAATTCTTCCGAATGACTTGATCAGTCTGCCAACCCAGATCTGTCTTATATGGTTCCTTTTTTGCATGTGCAAAGTTGTTTTCTGGGAACTCAACAGGAGGCTAGCTTTAAACACATCAACGAGGGCTGAACCGCTTTTAATAATGGTTGTAGAAAGTAATCTTTGGATGTACGTCAATAGAGTCGACATGATTCCACATGCCACACTGAACCTGATACTGAAGTTTGGTGTGTTTGTAAGTCCAAATGATCCACAACATGTATTCAGAGCACTTTATGCTTTAAGACAAAATATGCATTAGATATCATCCTTCAGGAATTCCAGGTTTTTATTTATAAATGATAAAAAATTGTGGCTGGTGGTAAAAAACGTTGCAGAAATATAAAAAACATGTTTTGAAGATGCTGACTAAATTCTGAAGTCTTTCATGCATTTTATTTGAAATTATGAAGGCTTTGTTTTTGATAAATTGGTTTATTATATTTTTGGGGTATCATTTAGTATCAATAGGGAGTGGTGGCACAGAGATTAGAGAAGGTGGGCCTGTGATCAGAAGGTCATAGCTTTGAGTCCCCGCACAGACATCAAAATGTGAGTGGGAAATTCATTCAACCTTTATTTAGTCAGGTTAATCTAATTGAGCCTAGAGAACTCATTTACAAGAGAGACCTGTCTACAAATAAAGAATGATGGCAACTGTAGATTTTCCTTAAACAATCAACAACAGACAAGAGAGAAATACAGATTTTTTTAACAAGTTAAAACAAAGATGTCAAAGTAGCAAAACAGACAGATTATAAGGCAGATGTAGAAAATCAAAAACAGGAACATGTCTGCATTGCATTCATTCTGCACTCAAATCACGTATACACTTTTCAAGTATCCAAGCATAAATTGTTTATTTATCAGACACCATAAAACAATAGTTTTAATGTTTTTTACATGCAATAATTATTAAAAATTAATCATTATTTCTCTTTGATTACAGTATGAGAAACATTTAAAAAGGGCCTTCTCCTACTCCGCTCCTGCTTCATGGAATATCTTACAAAAAGATCTGAAGCTCTCGACCTTGACTTCTCTAAATGGTTTTCAGAATCTGTTGGAATCCTGGCAAAAACCAATGCAGATTTGTTCCTGTCTTTGATTTTATACGTCTACCTTATAATGTTTTGCTAGTTTTTTGATACTTTGTTAAAAAAAAAAAAAATCTTTTGTTTTTTTCTCTCTTTTTGTTTTCTATTGTTTATTGTTTGTTTGTTTATTGTTTAATGAAATTCTATCACTGCTGTTCATTGTTCTTTAGTTTTAGCAGGTCGCTTTCGTAAATGAGCCCATGAGGTTCAAAAGATTTACCTGACTAAATAAAGGTTGAATGAATGAATGAATTTAGGTGTTTAATTTAAATGCAGGAACACAGGAAGATTATCCATGTAGCCACGCCCACTGCGTGCCGAGCCTCCGGAAACAGTGGGCGGGGCTTTAAGTGCGACCTGCGGCCTGTGGTGACCTCTGTCTGCCGAGGGGAGAAGCACTGGGCTCACCAGAACTTTCGGAAGAGTCTACTGACGGTCGGACGAAGTATGTAGAGTAGGTAACTCCAGTCTGTAGCCACTCGAGACCCAAAAAATCCTCCATTTGATTTAAACGCAGTATTTAAAAAAAACAATTTGTAGCTTCGACTGCGTGTTTACCCCGCGTGCGGAGTATCGATTACAGTTGTTAGCTGTTAGCTCTGGTTAGCTCCGTTAGCCTTCGGTGTGGTTTATGTTAGTTAATCGGATGTTTTTCAGCATCGATCAGCGCCATCATCACAAAGACTTCAGGCTCTCTTCACATCCGGCCGTCTGATGGAAGGCTGACGGAACAATGCTGATATTCCTCCATATCTATCTAGCAGGTAAGCTAAAAACATTTAGCTCTGCATGTTTAGGAGTTAGCAGCTTCCCTTCTTCCCACGTGATTATGCTACTGATAACCATCAAACACGACAAATATGCACAAACAGTTTTATTTTCTAAACCTTTGAATTTTTTAGTGCATGTTGTATTGATCTTCAGATGATTAGGAGGATTTCAAAACTTTTCAACACAATAAATCTAAATAAAGAACGTCAAATTATCTCAAATACATCTTCTGATTCAATTGGTTAGAAATGAATAAATAATAAAATCTAAATGACAAAAACAATTCCTATATTTTAAAAAAATCTACAGTGAAAATGAGTGAAAACACTTAAGTCAGTGCTTTAAAGCCATTATGATCTCTTTTTTTATTAATTGGTTGCATTGAAACATTATTTTTTTCAGTACAGCATGTAAAAGTGGGAACATTGTTTGATACATGCATTTGGTTTACACAGGTCCCATTGTGGAAAGGTATTTGTTATTATAAGTATACCACAAATGTGCCGTATAACATGAGACTACGCTGTAAAAGGGCTTTATTCAAAAGGTGTCATGATTTATCAGCTTTAAATTGACATGTTTGGTGCCGTGTTATTGTCTCGTGCCCTTTTAAGGACACCAAATATTAAGACAATCTTTCCAAATCTCCTGTTTGGTGTAGTACTCAAAACATCTGAACAGTTTTTACTTTTCAGATTTCAGAAGAGTTCAGAATATCCGAACACAGCTCATTTGCATTTGAGCAACTTTTGCTTTAACGCTCTGCACCACTCCAGTTCATCCTCAAAATGACTCTACTTCTGTCATCATCTGTCATCATGACTGCTTTATTTTTAGCTATTGACCCAGCGTCTTTGATTCCACTGTTCTCCCTCTGACTTTTTACATCCAGGGATTGTTTTACTGACTCAATATATGTAACTTGACAAGACTGTTCGAAGTGTACTTGTTAATTTTAGATGTTAACAAGTCATTTTGGCAACAAAACATGACTTTGCTGATTTCACTAATTTATTATAAATTGTGTGTGAATGGTATTGAATGATATACATACGAATGTGGTAGTGAATTATATACATTTAGTGTATTTTTAATACATTTGATGTATGCATACAATTTTTTTTTTTTAATTGGGTATTTTGACAGTTATTATGGCTTTAAAGAGTACATTTAAAGAGTACATTTAAAGAGTACTCATGAATATCTAACCAGGATAATCACTGTGAAAAATCACATCAAGTTGCTGCTGATCTTTTTCATGTTGCTGTGTTCATTTGTGCTCATCTGCTCACACAGACTCATGTTCGTGCTGCTGTTCAATGTAATGTTTTTATGCTATTAGCGCCTAGTGTATATTTAGTTGATGTTTTTCTTAGTTCATATCTTAGATCTTATTACTGTTTTTCTTTTACATTTTATTGTTGGATGTAACTGGGACCCTGTGTACATGATTTCGTTCCACCACATGTACCACGTGGTGCGAATAACAATAAAGAATCTCTGCCAAGCCTTACTAGCATGAGCATGAAGTGTGTAAACAGCGGATGGTGACCAATGACCATAAACTGAACCATTGCTTTGCCCCAGGTCTGAACCATTTGTCTTGTATGTAACAAAAAAAAAAAAAAGATGTCAACATTTTGAGTAGAAACCTGGTTTGAATTAAACTTGTAAGAGTGTTGAAGTTCTTAAAAGGTGTAAATGGGGAGTGGTGGCACAGAGGTTAGAGAAGGTGGGCCTGTGATCAGAAGATCGCCAGTTCAAGCCCCGGTACTGACAACATCAAAAAAATGTGGGTGGAAAAAGGTGAAACACCCACACCTGCCTCCACCCTCATTCGCCCCCACCATCGGCCCCCTAAACAGGTCTCTCTTGAAAATGAGTTCTCGTGGCTCAATGAGACTACCTGGTTAAATAAAGGGTAAATGAAAAAAATTAAAGTTAAATGATTATTGGTTGAACTTGTAACTACTGTTCCTTTCTTCTCATCACAGGCCTGTTGGGTGCTGTGTGGGATGGAGTAGCTGCTTCTGGTTTAGGTACGATCCGAGTCGTGAATGGAGATCACTGTTCCGGGATCGTCGAAGTAAACTTCCATGGGCAGTGGGGCACTGTCTGCGACCATGGATGGGACATGCGGGCGGCTAACGTGGTGTGTTTGGAGTTGGGTTGTGGGTTTGTTGAATTCTCTCATGGTGCTGGATTTGGCCTAGGCAGCGGAAGGATAGTGGTGAACTCTGTCAAGTGCCGTGGACATGAATCCAGTCTGGTTCACTGCAATCTCTCCCCGGACAAGAACTCCTTCTGCACCCATAAGAACGATGTAGGCGTGAAATGCACAGGTGGGACCACGCTCTGTTGAGGCAGAGATGAGTAGGTGTGTGAATAGTTTGGCAAACACAAATATCTGAAAATATCTTTTTTTTTTCTCAATGGTTTCTTTAATTAAAAAGTCAAAAATGTTCTCATTTCTTGCTAAAAAAAATTTTTTTAAGTATCCTTCAGTACTATTCACCACACCTCTTGTATGTAGTTGGAACTAATGTATTTTCTTAACAACCAAGAATATTAATTCATCAACGTTTCTGAGATTCATAAGAAGTAGCACCAGCTACAATTTGATCACGTCAGGACTGACCCTTCTTTCCTCTCAGGGACTCTGTTTGAACCCCGGCTTGCCTTGCTGTCTCCCCAGTCGGTCTTCTCTTCTGGGGAGTCCGTTCACTTCTACTGCAGCGTCATGCACCTTAACCGCATCAGCAACGTCCACCTGTACAAGCACGGAATCGCCACGCCTCTGGTCACGCAGAGAGCAGACCCGACGCAGATGGGAGTGGATCTCACCTTGTCTGACGTGGAAACGTTTTACCAGGGCAGCTACAGCTGTCAGTACAGCGTCACACGCGGATACCCTCCTCAGCAGGTCAGCTCTTCACCCAGCAACACCATCAACATCACAGTGGGTGAGTCGTTACCAGTGTCAGTTTGTGTTTGTTAACTGGAACATTTCCTACATGGTTTTAAATCTGTGCTTTTTTCTAATTTAATATTCACCTTTCCATCTTTTTATGCACAACCTTGAATTCCAGTGGACCTCTTGACTCCCCAGCTCTGGTACAACACGTCCCCCGAGGCTCCGGTGGCCTCCGTCATCAAAGGGCAGGGTTTTAACGTCACCTGCTCCACCTTGCAGCAGTATCCTGGGGGTTCCTTCCAGCTTCGTCTCGTCCGCTCCAACGGCACAGTTCGCCAGTCATTACCCGCACTCTCCCACTCTGTCACTTTCACTTTCTCCGACGCCCAGAGCGCCAACGAGGGATACTATTACTGCCTGTATCGGGTTCAGCTGGGTGGGCGTACGTTCGTCTCCAGAGAAAGCCAGCCCCTGCCTATAGCCATCAGAGGTGGGGATGTACTGACTGTTGTCTCAGTGATCAACCCATTCTGAGTAAAACCTACAAACGACCCCCTCTACTTTCAGATTCTGACCCAATCCTGAGCCCCATGGTGATCAGCTGGCTTGTGTCTGGAGTGACATTTGTTGTGGCCATCATCATTATTTTAACTGTGGCTAAGGTGGTCTGCAACAAGGAGAAGAAACCCTCTGAACTGGAGCGAGAGACCAGAACCTGTGGGTTCCTTTTTTCTGCCATGAGCCTTCAAGAATGTTATTTATTTGTAGGCGTATCCAGAGTAATGCATGTTTTCTGTTACAGGTGTAGACAACACTTATGTCGCCTTATCAGTCAACAAGCTCTGATTGGACCTACAAGCAACACAGAGCGAAAGGTAAATCTAAAATAAAATGAAAACAGCCTCATGTTTAAAACAAACATGTTTTAATGTGTGTTAGGTCACACAATTACAAGTAGAAAGCATGCCGTGCTTTGCTCCAGATTTGGCAATAAAATCCACTTAGGTGCATCTCAGTTAGTGAACACAGTGGTTGGCTTCAAATCACTTCATTTTAACCAGATCTCAGCAATTTTTAGGAAATTTTTGTCTAATAAGAATGTTTTTCTGGACTTAGTCCAATGCAGATTTTCACCTTACTGCAGTCTGGCTGTGATTCTGCCTTCCTCTGAATGTGGTGCAAGAATCAGTTCTGAATGCATCTACAGTTGGTTTGCACAAGTTTTCAGTCCCCCAAAGCTAACATTAATGTCAGAGTCCTGCATTGTTCTACAATCAACTAGACTTAAATCATAATGTTTTCAGTTAATTTAAAAAAAAAATCGTCATTGGTTCTAGTTATGATTCAGTCGTTCCTTTGAAGGAAATGATCATCAGAATGTGTATTTGAGGTATTGTTGTGAAAATCCTTATTGTGATCTGGTTTTACGTAAATGTTTGCAAGAACTGTATTATTCTGGGTCCAGAAAGATTGAAAACTTTTTTTTAAATTTATTGTAAGCTAAGACAGTAAAACAAGTCAACTTCCATGCATCTGCATGCATCATGTTGATCAATTTACTTGTACAGCTGTATCAGATCAAAATGTTCAATCTCTTCAACAGAATCTCGTGTGTGTGGACAAAAAGAGGGTTCAAACTGTGTGTGTCCATCTGGACAGGACGTGTAAACCTTGACCATCCACTGCCTGCTGCCATCTACAGTCTGGATGAGGATCAACTGTACTCAGCATTTTGATGGGAGTGTCTGAGACATCCTGTATGGTTTTTCATATTCATTAGCAGTTCTATTGCTGGACAATGGACAACACCATCATCCATCATTGTATTAATAAGGGTGTAAAATAAAACCTTTAGTGGGCCAACAGGAAGTTGAACATTTTTGGTACTTTTTGAGGATAAATGCAGACCTGCCATGATGTTGGACATAAAACTGGTACAAAACCTGACAAAGTTCATCAGATCAAAATGTTTTAACACTAATGGGCTCTACTACATAATTATACAAGTGTTAACAGGGCAGCAATCCTTTTAAGGATGTTTATAGCTCAAGACAAACTACTATGCATCTTCATCATTAATGCACTCATGTCTGTAAATAAAGTTTTGTTAAAATAAATTATTAAATGCCATTGCCCATTGAGTTTTATGTGGAAGCCGTTAGTTGGACAATGATAATGAAAATGTTACTGAAGGGTACTTCTGTTATGTCTAACTCCAGAACAGATGGAGGCTTTTAAACATGGTCCAATTATTTTTGTTCCTAAATAAATTGAAACTTGAAATGAGTACCGCACATATACAAACTCTTTTAATTATGAAACCACAATACAAAACACATTACAAACCTGGAATATGTTGTACAAAAATGTGACATCTGACACTTTACAGCTGTTCCTGTGCTGTATTTGTGTATCTACTTGGACACTCCCCATCACCTGTGTATCTTAATAATCCACATTTATACAGCTGCTATTAAAACAAAGGTGCTTCAAAAGTGTAATTTGACAGGAATAAAAGGAAGCATCAGAAATGCATCACAACACTTTGATATTGACTAAAATAACACTGCACCGACTTTACAGACACTGTTCAAGGTGTTTTTACGGCTTCGTCAATGTAAATTTTATTAGGGAAAAGGTTAATTTTGCCAACTTGACATAAAAATGTTTATTTTTCAGGATCTTAAAAGAAGTTGGATTCACTGAACTTTGGAAGCTTTTGGCAATAAAAGTTTTTGTTACAGAGCAGGGTGTGGTGCTTTTGTTTGCTGCGTATGACGTTATGCTACGATTTGACGTCCACGGCATTGGATAAAATGTAAAATCTGTTGGAACTCATGGCAAAACAGCCAACAAGAGCAGCGACACTGATCAGATCGTGTTGCAACTACCTGAATGGACAGTGGCAGCAATCCACTCATGACTGAAAGATTTTGTGTTGTTGCAATTTGTTCCACTTAACAGAGTTGTAGTGAACCTCTTGGGAAAAGTTAAATATTCCACAAGTAGGTGAAAGCAAGCAACATGAGCTAAAAACACAAATATTGCATAAACCACAATTACAGCAACGTTTAAAATATCATTCTTCAATATTAAATGCAGAATAAGGTTTTCTAAGATTCCCCAGTGTCAATTAGAAAATAAACTCATTCCACGCCTTTGATGGTTTCATTGGTCTCCATATTGGAGAAAACCAAGTAGAGGAAGACCGCCACAGCAAGGAAGAAGACGAACTGAAGCCACAGAGGGACGAAACGAGTCGACTTCGCTGCCTTCTGAGCGTCCTGACCTGACTTTGGGGGTGTTGCTTTCAGGGAGGAGTTCCTGAACGTTGACGGGGTGTCGTACATGGGAGACCTGAAAAACAAATCGTAGAAGTGTTGTTTCAGTGAAGTTGAAACGGGACCATTTATGCTTGAAGCAACAATAACTTAGAACAATTACATTGGTACCTTAGGTCAGTTTGTGTAAATTTGACTTTTTTTTTTTTTAAAATATACAGTAATCTTGTCCTAATGCATGCTTCCAGTAATAATATAAATGTATATGAGCATGCTCAGTATAAACCGGGGAAACTAAACAGCCACGTCTGGCCAAAAAGATGGTCCAGCATAGAAGAAGAACATCATCAGGCCATGACACTGCAGTTTCATCTGGAGGCCAGCGGTCACTCTTTCAGAGATGAAGATGTGCACATCCTTGATGGAGAGGAACGATGGTTAGAGAGGAGAGAAGTAAGCCATCTTTGTGAAGAGAACCTGTTCATCGTTAAATGGGGGCAGGGGCCTCCCTGTTCAACTGTATCCCTCCTACAGTGCTGTTATTGCAAGTTTCACTTGTCGCAGCGCCTCAGACTGAAGAAGTGTTTTGGATAAAGTCAACAGTTACTGGAAACGTTCAGTTGCAGTTATTGCTGCACGGGGGTGGGGTGTGTGTGTCACATTGGACAACCTTTAGCTTGGATTACGGCATGCATTTACTATTGCATTGTTTCTATAAGCTTCTGCAATGTCACAAGATCTATTTCGATCCAGTGTTGCATCAACTTTTTCCCCAAGCTCTTGCATTGATGATGGCAGATTCTGACCACTGCACAAAGCCTTCTCCAACACATCCCAAAGATTCTCAGTGGGTTTTACGGTCTGGACTCTGTGGTGGCCAATCCATGTGTGAAAATGATGTCTCATGCTCCCAGAACCATTCGAGCCCAATGAATCCTGGCATTGTCATCTTGGAATATGACTATGCCATCAGGGAAGAAAAAAATCCATTGATGGAATAACCTGGTCATTCAGTATATTCAGGTAGTCAGCTGACCTCATTCTTTGATACTGTTGCTGAACCTAGACCGGACCAACTGTAGCAACCCCAATCATAGCACTGCCCCCACAGGCTTGTACAGTAGGCCACATTTTTTTCCGGCCACATTTCTTCCTCAAAGACGACGAACCCTCACTATCCTTCCAGTTTTTAATAATGCATTGGACAGTTCTTAACCCAATTTTAGTAGTTTCAACAGTCTCCTTAGAGGTTTTCTATGCTTGATGCCAATGATTTGACCCATCTCAAACAGACCGACACATTTTCCATGACCACGCGATGTGTCTTTTGACATGGTTGTTCAAGAAACGAGAAGCAAGTCATTGCACCAGCTGGAGTTAAATAACTTGTTGCCAGCTGAAAGATAACTGCCCATGCAGCAATTATCCCATAGGAGGCTCATACCTATTTGCTTAATTAAATCCAGGTGGCAACTTTTTGGGGGGCCAGGCATTGTATATATGGGGGCCGAGATGGTGTAGAGGCAGGGCAGCCGACTCGGGACCCGAAGGTCCTGGGTTCAATCCACAGTTATTGCACACCTCATGGTGTCTCTGAGCAGGACACCCCATCCCCACTTGCTCCCCTTCCAATAGCTGCCCACTGCTCCACCTCATGGTGAATGGGTTAAATGCAGAGAGCCAATTTCACCATTATATGGGAAAATACAATGATGACAATGCATACACATTATTACACAGGTGGAAGAAGGCGGTTCTAGTAATGTTTTTAATGTGTGTATTCCCGAGATGCTCAGGTCCAAAAACTAAAACCTCAGTCTTGTTTGTATTCAAAAGCAGAAAATTTAGAGTCATCCAGGTTTTTATTTCTCCAAGACATGCTTGTAAGTAAGTAGCTGATTGGATTACTGTAATTTGGTTTCATGGGCAAATATAACTGTGTATCATCAGCACAACAATGAAAATTTACCCCATGCTGTTTAATAACATTACCTAATGGGAGCAAATAATAATAATAATCATTTTATTTAAAAGTGCCTTTCAGGCCACCCAAGGACACTTCACAGCAAGAAACATATACAGTACAAGGTAATAAGTATTGGTCCAAGCACTGAACCTTGAGGAACTCCATGAATAACTTTGGTGTATGACGAAGATTAATTATTTACATTACAAACTGGAATCTATCAGATAGATATGATTTAAACCAGTTTAGAGACATTCCTGTAATCCTAATATCATATTCAAGTCTCTGTAATAGAATATTATGATCAAATGCAGCTCTGAGGTCTAACAGGACCAGTGTAGACACCTGTCCATTGTCAGAGGCCATGAGAATATCATTAGTAACTTACTAGTGCAGATTCTGTGCTGTGGTGAGCTTTAAAACCTGACTGAAACTCTTCAGATTATTTCTTTGCAGGTGATCACATAACTGACCTGCAACTATTTGCTCTATAATTCTTTAAATGAGTTTGATTAGATATATGTCTATAATTGGCTAGAATTCCTGACTCAAGGTTATGTTTCTTAAGTACTGTAAAGGTTTAATTACAGCAATCTTAAAGCCATTAAAGCTCTGTGGTATGTAACAGTTTATTAGAGAAAAATTAAGCAGATCCAACATGTGATTATTAATTAAGGGAAACGCGTCTTTAAACAGTCTGGTTGGGATGGGATCTAGCAGACGTGTGGATGGTTTGGATGAAGCTAATATTATTGACAATTCAGAGCTCAACAGGACAAAAACAGTCCAAACATAAATCAGGTTCTAGTGAATTTTTTTAAAGTTGTCTCACTCTCTGACAAAGAACCAGAGGCGATACTAGGAATGTTGGTTTGAATCCCCGGGTCGGGGAGGAGGTCCTGCCCCAAGTGGAGGAGTTTAAGTATCTCGGGGTCTTGTTCACGAATGAGGGAAAACTGGAGCGTGAGATCGATAGGCGGATAGGTGCAGCGTCCGCAGTGAAGCGGGCGCTGTACCGGTCTGTCGTGGTGAAGAGAGAGCTGAGTCAAAAGGCAAAGCTCTCAATTTACCGATCGATCTACGTTCCCACCCTCATCTATGGTCATGAGCTTTGGGTTATGACCGAAAGAACAAGATCTCGGATACAAGCGGCTGAAATGAGTTTTCTCCGCAGGGTGGCTGGACTCTCCCTTAGAGATAGGGTGAGAAGCTCAGTCATCCGGGAGGGACTCGGAGTAGAGCCGCTGCTTCTCCACATCGAGAGGAGCCAGTTGAGGTGGCTCGGGCATCTGGTTAGGATGCCTCCTGGACGCCTCCCTGGTGAGGTGTTCCGGGCATGTCCCACCGGGAGGAGACCCAGAGGAAGACCCAGGACACGCTGGAGGGACTATGTTTCTCGGCTGGCCTGGGAACGCCTTGGGATTCCCCCGGAGGAGCTGCTCCAAGTGGCTGGGGAGAGGGAAGTCTGGGCCTCCCTACTTAGGCTGCTACCCCCGCGACCCGACCCCGGATAAGCGGAAAAAGATGGATGGATGGATGGATGGATGGTTTGAATTTTTCCCCAATTGAAACAATTTTATTTATAAAGAATCTCATGAAGTCATCACTGATTATAGTTGTAGGGATACATGAATCAACAGAGATTGAAGTTTTCATTAGACTAGCTATGGTACTGAAAAAGAACCTGGCGTTATTTTTTATTATCATCAATTAAAGATGAATAATGTAAAATTCTAGCTTTACAGAGTGCTTTTTTGTAAGTTAGCAGGCTATCTCTCCAGAATACCGTAAGTAAGATTCCTCAACGTTAGTGGAGCGCCATTTTCTTTCTAGCTTTCTAGATGATTGAATAATAATAAAACAGTTTGCTGAACTGCAGATAGATTAAAAAAGTTAAATGACATGTAAATACATTTTTATTTGAAGTCAGAACCCCATCTGCTGATGTCCAAATGTCACAGAAACACTTACGGTTCAGCAAAACCTCGTCCTCTATATTCAGGCCTCGACTGTGAGTAGCTTGAGTAGGAAGTCCTGCAGAAAGACACAAAGGAGGCGCATACATGTTTTTATTTTAAATATTACTTATCAGCTAAAGGAGTAAACGCAGTTTGTATAATGTAAACTTACTCATGTTCATATTCCCTCCCAGTCCATTCTGGTCTTGGTGTCATGTAAGTCCTTCTGAATGCATGAGACAGATCATGGTTACTTCTTCAGACTGTTGGTTGGATTTTATAGCTTCATTTGGAAAGTCAATCTAGATTAGGATTGAGTCAAAGCTGTAAATGAACTGACCTGTCTCCAATGCCTTCACTTCTGCTCTGAAAAGTCAGAACAAGAAATTATAAATAACATTTTATAACAAATTTATTGTAAACAAAGCTCATGTAGAATCTAGGCTATATTTACATCTACAGCAGTTGTACAATACACTTTTCTCATCACTTTAGAAAGAAAAAAAAACATTAAGGCCAGTACTGGTAATTGAGACACAGTTTTGATTTTTTTTTTATGCAATGACAACAAAATGATATTAAACGGTATAAATCTGAAAACCTGTCATAAGATGTATCATGTGCGATACAAAAAAGGAAGTAAGCAGTCACCTCATACTTCACTGTAGACACTGTAGTGTATGGCTGGGCGATATGGACCAAAATTTTTATCTCCATATTTCAAGATAAATGGCGATATACGATATACATATCTCAATATTTTTTCTTTCCATAAAGTAATAAAAATATATTTCTGAATCAAAGCTTTGTGGCAATTGTCACACAGCTTAACATAGCTGTAACTGTACAAAATAAATGTCTCAAAAATAAAATACTTTTTCCCTTGTTTAACAAAACCAAAAATACAACTGCACACTTCAAATTTAGCAAACATAATGAAAGGCTGACTTGCTCTTTAAAAAGTTTGATTCAACCTTTATTAACAAAGCTGTTAGAAAGCCCACATTGTTGTGTTGTTAGCTTGTTTACTGAGCTCGGTTCTGTTTGATTACGGCTTGTTTCTTTCTGAATTTAATAGTTCCTATGATCTTGAATGCACCGTGGCTGTACGCTGATGCACCGCTCTGTATAAACAAAGTTCAGAGCTGCGTGTGTGTGTCAGTCTGAGTTTTTTTCCTCTCCCGACACTGAGCCTTGAGCTTCTGTTTGTGCTTTTATGCTGTGTGTAAATACCAGAACACAGCAAGTTTTTGAAAGTTGAAATGTGAGACCTCCTCCTCTGTGTAAAGATATATCTAAGCTTCTATCTAATCTATCTACAAATATCTTACATATCTAAGCTTCTTCAGTTGCAGCAAGCAGCCGGGGAGGGGCAGGTTTGTATTCAGTGGGGGAGAGGAGGGGTGGCGTGAAGGCTGCAGCCTGCAGACTGGGAGAAAAACTGGCAGATTTATAACTTTATGTATAAGACTATATTGTTTTATATCGATATAGTCTCATTTTATATTGCGTTTTAAATTATCGATATTTTTAAAATATTGAGATATCTATCGCCCAGCCCTACGTAGTGTTTCAGGAAACACACGTTCATAATGAAGGCCGATTAAATAAAAAAGAAACATTAATGAGGAAGATTATATTTGTTGGGAATAAAATAACCTTTGATGATAAATGGTGGAAAATAACACAATATGGATTGGTGAATATAAGGTTCAATTATGAATTATGGAAAATGGATCATATAAAGATGGCAAGAGTTTCTGTTAGATTTGTAAACTAGGCCATAAGCCGATAAATAATACAGTATCTTTTCAAGGACTGCTAACTTTAAAATCAAACCATGACACTTTCTGCTGTCAGTAGGAAAATAGTTACTTATTATCTAATAAAGCCTTTAATGAGAAACAACACATCAAAAAGGTTCTTGCTCAGGTAACTGAAGTTAAATTATAGTTCACATTATTTGAGTGTTTGTGGGGATCATAAAATAATTAATAATGAGTAAAAGAGTAGCTTAATAGGTCAGAGCGACCCTGGCTTAGTGGAACAATCTAAAAACCTGATAATGTGCTAAGTTACCAAGGAAATAATCAAGATTTCCACAGCCTTTGTGAGATTATGTGTGGCTTGGTGCAATGTACTTAGTGGAAAGAGATGACAGCTAATGTGTGCCTGCCTGAATGATTGGACAGGGACTTCAGAGAGTCTGTAAG
>JBBPBX010035076.1:2050-32254 GCA_038048925.1 Garcialebias charrua
GTGCTGGAGAGCATAAAAAAAGATGTTAAAAAAACAACAACTAAATCCTCTTCGCTCTTCCATGGGCGCTGTTCCAGTCCTCCTCCTTATTCCTCTTTTTGGATGTAGTGAGACATCCGTGGAGGGGGGGGGGGGTATGTGAGGATGTCACATGTTCTCACCTGTTTCTCCTCTTAATTGTCCACAGGTGTCTTCCTCTTGTCTCATTAGTAGGCATGTAACGAGATCTCGTTGTACGAGATCTTGCGATATTAAACTCCCGCGATATCTCTCGTTGAGAGGTAACGTTGTCTCGCGAGACGCTAATGCTAATGCTAGCAGAGCCCCTAGCAAGTCAGAGTCACGGACAGCATGGCTTCGCCGGATGAAGTTGCTACAGAAGACGCCCCAACTACTGATGGAGGGTGCCGCAGACGCCTCTACATTGATGGAGGGTCCCGGCGCTGCCGACGCTGCCCCGAATGTAAAGACACGCGTGTAAACACCGGTGTGACCGGTGTTGCCAGATAGAGTCCCACCCACCCAAAGCAATCTCTACCCGCAAAAGTCAGAAGGAAAATCGCGGTGAACCGCCCAATCTGGCAACACTGGTGAGTGACGGCTGCAGAGTCAGTGCTGATGCAGATATTTATGTTCAATTTTTGGAAAGTCCTGCGTGAATATCTATTTTTTTAAACAAAGTTGAACGTTCTAAGGTCTAATGGTACAGTCACACCAAGCAGCGTTTTGAACCTCCATAAAGCCCCTCACGCACGCAAGTGGACGCACTTGTGAATGCAACATGTCCAGAGCTGAACGCCAGAAGCCAGAAGCTGCTTGGTGTGTGGGAGGAGCTTACCGGTATACAGAGCCCTGCGCACGGAGTCCTGCTCACTTCGCCAGGCGAGGAGGAGCTGTTTATTTCCGTCTCTGTCGAGCAGACTTGACTGGTCGTGAAGGAATTGTCGCGAACACACAGCTACAATGAGTTTCTCTTCCATAGTCCACGACCTCGCGGGTCTTTTCTTTTTTTTCCCGACAAACAATACGTCACATAGTGCGCGCGCACCCTCGTTTCCGCGTCACATAGGGACTCTCCCCCTGACCCCCGCTCTTCTCCCCCGACTCTCCCTGATTGGTTGACACACCAACCAATCGGGTAGAGTTGAGCGGCGTCTGAAAGTTTGAACCGCGAAATCTTCAGCATGTTGAATCTCGGTTTGGAGGCGGAAGCCGGTTCACGTGCACGGAAAAACGCTTCTCAGCACGCTCAACACGCACGCGACCTGACGCCAGACGCCAGGAGGTGCCTGGAAGCGCGTCCACCATTGACTTTACATGTAAACTGGACGCTCCTGCTGCCAAAACGCTGCTCGGTGTGAGCACACCATAAGGAGATTCAATCAGTAAAATGAAGACGTCAGTTGGGTTTGTAATACATGTTAAAACAGAATAAAAGCCTTTTTGCGGCATAAAACCGATCTTTGAAGTTTTCTTGAACTAATATTAAAATCTCGTCTCGTTCTCGCGAGATCTGTGATTTGTCTCGTCTCGTCTTACCATACCATACCAGCTTTATTTATAGAGCACTTTACACACCTACAGGACCAAAGTTCTGTACACACAACAAAACAATCACAATCAGGTAATAAAATAATTAAAATAAATAAAAGTCACATAATAAAAGTTGAGGAATCATACACTCAGATAAAACAAGCGACTAAAATTATTAAAAGTCAACATCGCAGATGGTGTCATAGGCCAGGGAGAAGAGATGGGTTTTAAGAAGAGATTTAAAAACAGACAGGGAAGAGGCCTGTCTGATGTTCAAGGGAAGGTTGTTCCACAGTTTAGGAGCTGCCACAGCAAAAGCACGGTCTCCTCTGAGCTTGCGTTTTGTCTTTGGGACACTCAGGAGCAGCTGATCACATGACCTGAGGGATCGAGAGGGTGCGTATGGCTGCAGCAACTCGGACAGATAGGGCGGGGCAAGACCATTTTGCGCTTTAAAAGCAAATAAAAGAACTTTAAAATGAATCCTGTAATGTACGGGCAGCCAGTGCAGGGAGGTTAAAACAGGAGTAATGTGGTCAAACTTTCGTGTGCCAGTTAAAAGTCGTGCAGCGGCGTTCTGTACCCTCTGAAGCTGAGAGATACAGGAATCACTGATTCCTATATAGAGTGCGTTACAGTAGTCCAGTCGTGTGGTCACAAAGGCGTGAACTACTGTTTCAAAATTCTGCTTGGAAAGAATTGGCTTCACCTTAGCCAGCTGCCTCAGGTGGAAAAAACTAGTTTTAACAACTGCTCTGATGTGGTTTTCAAATTTTAGTCCTGCATCGATCTTGACCCCCAGGTTTGTAACAATAGGTCTGATGTATTGAGCCAAGGAACCAACATTGACCTTGGGAGTCTCAGTTGAGCTTCCAAAAACCAATCGTCTCGTCTTGTCTCGTGAGTTTTGTGTATCGTTACACCCCTACTCATTAGTGATCAGTATTTAGTCTCTGTGACTTTCACATTAGGAGGAGTTGGTTTCCTGACTTCACACGAGGAGGAGTTGTGTTCCTGTAGCTGCAGTGGCAAGTCCTTGCACATGACGTTAATTGAGCATTGTCCTACCATGGTGTCATGATCTGCTCGTTTGCTCCACCTGCTCTCCCATGGGTTCCTGCTTTGTCTGCACCAAGGGTCCCTTTTGGGGACCTGGTAAGTATTTGCTGTTCCTTCAGCAATTTAACCTGTGTGAAATTAGTGCAGTTCACTAATTGTCATTTTTGTCTCTCCGAGTCATCTGGTCCTCCTGTTGTGGGTCCATCCTTCCACGCCAGCCGGTCCAGATTCCAGCTTGAACCGGCCCTGGCGTTCCAGCGAATCCAGCTCCTGCCCGGATCGTGACACCTTCAAGGAGAAGAAGAGGTCACAGTGTGAGCTAGCTCTGCAAGCGAACAGGTCCACAGAGGCTCTACCGAAACGTGACCATACCTGTTCCACGATCCGTGGGTTCAGGCTCCATTCTGACCCCAAAAGAGGCCCTCTTGAAAGGGCATCTGCACCATAATTCAGATCACCAGGGACATGAGTCGCCCTAAGTGACAAGATTCTTGGAGTACACCATGTGAGCATCCTTCGTGTCAGATGTTGATGAAGGACACCGTGGTCTTGTTATCTGATTTTACCAGGCTATGATGTCCAGCAACCAGACCTTTACTGAAGAAGTATTTCAATGACAAGAATACGGCCAGCAATTCCAGGAAGTTAATATGTAATTTGGCTTCCTGCTCGTTCCAGAGGCCGCGGGTGTTCTGGTTTCTGCAGATCGCTCCCCATCCTGTTTTTGAGGCATCCGTCGTGATGACTACATGGGACGACACCCTTCCCAGTGAGACCACTTCCATGAAAATGGACAGATCTCTCCAGGGTTCCAGGGCCTTTAGACACTCTGGGTCTATGTTAACCTTTCCTGCTTGGTTAGGCAAAGCGGGTTGTATTTGTTGGTTTAACCATACCTGTATGGCCTGCATTTTCAATAATGCACTTGGCACACAAGGAATGGCTGCCGCCAAGAGGCCTAACAGGCGTTGGCACGTTTTTACAGGGACCCGTTGGTCCAGTTTAAATTTTCCCAGGCAATGGTGAATGGAGGAAACTCTTTCCTTCGAGAGCCATGCTCTGTATTGGACAGTGTCAATCTGTACACCCAGAAATACGGTAACCCGTGACGGAGTCAGATCGCTTTTCTGTAGGTTTATGACAAAACCGAGAGACTCCAGGTGAGAGATCACCTTAAGGGAGTGTGACAGCGCCTGCCTTCTGCTTCCAGCCAGAATTAGCAGGTCGTCCAGGTAATTCAAGACCCTGAGTCCTTGATTCCTAAGAGAGGTCAGGGCTGCATCCAGACATTTTTTTTTTATTAAAGTTTTATTCATTTTACATATTTAAGAAAAACAACATAAAAGATAATGGAAAAAAAAACATTTCATAAATATGAGAAAAAAAATCAAAATACATAAAATGAAAGGTGGCAGAAAGAAGAAAATGTTCTTATTTTGTCTGCCCCTTTTTACCCAAAAAAAACAAACAAAACAAACAATTTACAAACAATCAATTCAAACAATTTACTACCAAAAACAACAGATCAATTTAGTAACATCTCACACTCAATAATTAACAAATAGATTAGGATGCATTATTTGAATCTTTAGTATTTTGCTAGCAATTTAGACTTACCGTATTCTCCGGCGTATAAGTCGCACCTTTTTGCCTACATTTCTAAGCCCTGCGACTTATAGGCCGGTGCGACTTATACGTCGATTTTTCCAATATTTGGTCATAATTTGACTTTGGTCAAAAACTCCAAAAATGGTGCAGTACCAGTTTCGGCCGCTATGGGCGCTAAGAAACCCTTTACAGTACCTACACTGTTGACATCTGCCTGGTCCAAAAATGGTGCAGTGACACAGAAGATGAAGACTTCAATGGTTTTGAATAAATAAATAAAAACCATAAAATAAATACAGTATCTGTTTCTGTCATCATTTTAAACTGAGACACGTTTTTTACTGTAATGTCAGCTAATAAAAATATATTTTTATGTGTTTATCTTTAAAGATAAATGATGAAAGACACAAAATATACAAAAATTATGTTCATTTATTAATGAAAAGTTCAACTAAGACACATCAAACAAAATACTGTAGTTTTTATGTGATAATCTTGTCAAAAGTCCTTCCAAACAATTTGGCAGCCAGTCCAAAATAATGTTCATTTATTAATGAAAAGTTCAACTAAGACACATCAAATTTTCTCCTGAGCTGGGAGCTGTAGGGCCCGCTACCCTCCCATCCACCCTCCCCCAAGAGGTTTCTGTGTGTGTGTTCTCGGTGGGAGCTGAGCTCTGAGACCAGCGAACTGCTCTTATCTGAACAGAAAGACACAGACTGTTCCTCCCGCCTGTCGTCAAAACTGCAACTATGTCTCGTGTGATGTGCTAATGCTGTTAGAGTTTTTGGGACTTTATCATGGAGTGTCCTCAGGCAATCTTTGATAGACTCTCTTTTTGAATAACACAAATGATACCTATTGTGTCTTTCCTTTTTCCATATCTGATTGTGGTGGCGCGGTTTTATACTGCTGCGACTTCGTGCGCTCGTCCCTATCCATGATGAATGTGCGTAATCATTAACGTTGTCTTTGTGCCCCCGGTGCAATGTCAAGGTCAATAAAGATATATTCTATTCTATTCTATTCTATTCTATCAAACAAAATACTGTAGTTTTTATGTGATAATCTTGTCAAAAGTCCTTCCAAACAATTTGGCAGCCAGTCCAAAATAATGTTCATTTATTAATGAAAAGTTCAACTAAGACACATCAAACAAAATACTGTAGTTTTTATGTGATAATCTTGTCAAAAGTCCTTCCAAACAATTTGGCAGCCAGTCCAAAATAATGTTCATTTATTAATGAAAAGTTCAACTAAGACACATCAAACAAAATACTGTAGTTTTTATGTGATAATCTTGTCAAAAGTCCTTCCAAACAATTTGGCAGCCAGTCCATTTTGGGCAAAACACCAGTTCACGTGAGGTGCGACCTATAGGCCGGTGCGACTTATACGTTGATTTTTCCATTTAGTTGGGCATAATTAGGTTGGTGCGACTTATACTCCGGTGCGACTTATACGCCGACGAATACGGTAATAATTTTTTTGAATTTCATCACAGAGTTTACATCTTTAACATCTTTTCCCAAAACATTCCACAATTCCACTCCCTTATTCGAAATAAAACGTCCCTTCAAACTAGTCCTATATCTAGGTTTAACAAATATTTCAGTTCCTTTTAAACTGTAAAGGCTTTCTCTCTTTTTGAAAAACATTTGAACATTTGTGGGTAGTACATTCTTATGAGCCTTATGCATTACTAACAAAATATTGTAATCTACCAATTCATGAAATTTCAATAATTTGAGTTGTTTAAATAATACATTTGATGGATGACGATAAGGCTTTCTAGCAATAATTCTCACCGCTCTTTTCTGCAAAATAAAAATAGAATTTGTTATAGTTGTACAGGCTTTACCCCAAACCTCCACACAATAAATTAAATGTGGAACAAAAATTGAGTTATATAGCAAAATGAGAGCCCTATCATTTAACAAGTCCTTTAGTTTATACAATACGCCAATAGATTTAGATAACTTAGTTTTAACAAAATTTACATGCTGTTTCCACGACAATCTCTCATCAACAATTACACCCAAAAACTTCACCTCATCCACTCTACTTAGTTCAACACCATCAATTTTGATAGAAAATTTATCTATTTTATTTTTGCTAAATAACATATAATTAGTCTTATCTAAATTTAATGATAACTTATTTAAACTAAACCAAGTTTGTAATATTGAGATCTCCTCTTTTAACAACTCAAACATTTGTTTCAAATCATAACCAAAACAAAAGAAGGTGGTATCATCAGCAAAAAGAACACACCTTAGAATACCAGACACTTTTACCAAATCATTTATATACAAAATAAAAAGTTTAGGTCCCAGTATAGAACCCTGAGGGACTCCACATGTGATTCTGTTGAGTTTTGATCTGGTATTGTCTATCTGTACAAATTGACTTCTGTCCTCCAAATAGCTAGATACCCATTTCAAGGTCTGTCCTCTAATACCATATTTATTTAACTTCTCGAGGAGAATAGTGTGATCAACTGTATCAAAAGCTTTCTTTAGATCAACAAATAAACCCACACAGTGTTGCTTTTGATCAACAGCAGTGGAAATTTGTTCTGTCAATTCCATAAGAGCCATAGAAGTAGAGTTTTTAGATCTAAAACCATATTGGCTGTTAGTTAAAATGTTATAGTCATCAAGAAATTTCATCCATCCATCCATCCATCCATCCATCTTCTTCCGCTTATCCGGGGTCGGGTCGCGGGGGTAGCAGCCTAAGTAGGGAGGCCCAGACTTCCCTCTCCCCAGCCACTTGGAGCAGCTCCTCCGGGGGAATCCCAAGGCGTTCCCAGGCCAGCCGAGAAACATAGTCCCTCCAGCGCGTCCTGGGTCTTCCTCTGGGTCTCCTCCCGGTGGGACATGCCCGGAACACCTCACCAGGGAGGCGTCCAGGAGGCATCCTAACCAGATGCCCGAGCCACCTCAACTGGCTCCTCTCGATGTGGAGAAGCAGCGGCTCTACTCCGAGTCCCTCCCGGATGACTGAGCTTCTCACCCTATCTCTAAGGGAGAGTCCAGCCACCCTGCGGAGAAAACTCATTTCAGCCGCTTGTATCCGAGATCTTGTTCTTTCGGTCATAACCCAAAGCTCATGACCATAGATGAGGGTGGGAACGTAGATCGATCGGTAAATTGAGAGCTTTGCCTTTTGACTCAGCTCTCTCTTCACCACGACAGACCGGTACAGCGCCCGCTTCACTGCGGACGCTGCACCTATCCGCCTATCGATCTCACGCTCCAGTTTTCCCTCATTCGTGAACAAGATCCCGAGATACTTAAACTCCTCCACTTGGGGCAGGACCTCCTCCCCGACCCGGAGAGGGCATGCTACCCTTTTCCGGCTCAAGACCATGGCCTCGGATTTGGAGGAACTGATCCTCATCCCGGCCGCATCACACTCGGCTGCAAACCGCTCCAGTGAAAGTTGTAAATCACGAACTGATGAAGCCAGTAGGACCACATCATCTGCAAAAAACAGAGAAGCGATTCTAAGGTCACCAAAACGGATCCTCTCAACACCTTGGCTGCGCCTAGAAATTCTGTCCATAAAAGTTATGAACAGAATCGGTGACAAAGGGCAACCTTGGCGGAGTCCAACCATTAGAAATTTGTCTAATCTAATCACAAATAATTTTTCAAGAATTTTAGAAAATTGTGGTAATAAGGAAATTGGTCTATAATTATTGAATATAGACTTATCACCATTCTTGAAAATAGGGACAACCTTTGCTACCTTCATATTATCTGGAAAAATACCAGTTGAAAAAGACAAATTACATATGTACGTGAACGGTTCTATGACAGAAGACATTATGTCTTTTACAACCAACATGTCCATATCATACCAATCCTTAGATCTTTTATCAGAATTTTTTTTTGTGACCATCATTATTTCATCCTTATCAGTTTCATATAGAAACATAGTATTTTTATGATCATTAAGTAAGTAGCTCACGTTTTTATCAACTTTTGGTATCGTTTTTGCCAGGTTTGATCCCACATTTACAAAATATTCATTAAATTCATTTACAATTTCATTGTTATCATATATTTCATTACCACTTTTCACAAAACAGCGTGATAAACTAGTTCCTTTCTTGTGTTTATTCAGAACATTATTTATAACTCGCCATGTTGATTTTATTTCACCATTTGTTTTGTTTAGTTGTTCACTGTAATATTCCCTCTTTTGTTTCCTTATGATTCCCACCAGTTTGTTTTTATACTTTTTGTATTTGTTTTCAGCCTCAGGAGTTCTATGCTTCAAAAAACAAGAGTACAAATAATTCTTTTTTTTGCAAGCGTTTCTCAGTCCTGTTGTCATCCATGGATGATCAACAGTACCTTTTTTTACATAATTTTTTTGAACACAATTTTTCTTATACAACACATTTAAAATGTTCATAAACTCATCATATGCTTTGTTCACATCTTCAACATAGACATCGCTCCAATTTTGTTTTGTTAAATCCTTTTTAGTCTATTTAATGCTTTAATTGATGTATTTATTATTGTTTTCTTCTCTGCAGTTTTATTTGAAATTATAACCTCTTTATTGTAAATTGTAAAAACTGGTAAATGATCACTTAGATCAGTCATCAAAATACCACTTAGTATATTTGCATCAGTTATATTAGTAAATACATTATCAATTATTGTAGAACTGTGTGTAGTTATTCGTGTTGGATTTGTTATTGATGGAAATAAATTTATACTATACATTGAATTTATGAATGTACTTATGTTATTTGAATCGGTCTTATTACCCAGATCAATATTGAAGTCACCACACAAAAAAACTCCTTTATTTCTGCTCTTTACTAGTGACTCCATAATTTTTTCCGTAAACAAGTCTATATTGGATCCTGGTGATCGGTAAACACAACTTATTATAATGTTTTTGTCATTCTCATTTATTATTTCTATTGATATCATTTCCATGATGTTATCTACAGTCATCGACATTTCACTAATGAATTTACATTTTATTTCATTTTTAATAAATAAAGCAACTCCTCCACCTCTTTTAGTTTTTCTGTTCATATGGTATAATTCATAACCTTCGATGTATGCATTATCTATATTAACGTCATTTAACCATGTTTCTGATAAAGCTATAATTGTAAAAGTTTTATTTAATTTATTTAGGTAATCTGTTAATTTGGATATATTTGCATTGATACTTCTGCAATTCAAATGAATAATAGAAATATTTCCATTTGTCGTGTTTATATCATTAAATTGATTTTCATTATAGTATTTACTATCTTTTATAACTGGGAAAAAATTTTCATCAATCACCTCTTCAACACTATAGATTTTTGTTTCTGAGTCATCGTACATCATATTGATTCAGTGTGTTTGTTCATCAGACCGATTTTTTTATGGATGTTTGTGAGAAATATTTGTTTGTCTTCTCCTATGTTCATCTAAAATTATCCAAGTCCTTCAAGTCTCGTATTACTGTAGGTTGTGATGTTTCCTTTACTTTGATCCAGATTTTTCCATTTCTCGTCCATGTTGACACAATTTTTTTTGCTTTTTTTAATAATCGTGCTTCACGTGCAATGACTCCATTTCGCTTTGTTAGATGTTCATTTATGAAAACTCTTGTTCCCTGTAATTTTTTTGCTTGCATGATCACTTTATTTCTTGCTTTTCTGCTGATGAACTTCACCACAACCACCGTTTTGAAATTGTCAGTCTTGCTGGGTAGGGTGTGCATTTTGTAAATGTACGCGGAGCAGTCTTTAAACCGAAGGGTAAGGCTTTGAATTCATAAGCGTTTCCTTCGAACGCAAAACGGAGGAACTTTCTGTGTCTCCTCCACACGCCTATATGGAAATAGGCAACTTTCAAATCCATTGTACATGCGTAGTCTCCTGGTCTCACAGACTGGAGAACTTGCCGCAGTGTAAGCATCTTGAACATGAAAGTTTTAATTGTTTTATTGAGAGTCCTGAGATCCAGAATCGGTCTCAAGGAACGGTCCTTTTTGGACACCAGGAACTACTTGCTGTAGTGGCCAGAGCGTAGTTTGCGTCCTGAGACCAAACTAATCACTCCTTTTTGCAACATCATTGAAACTTCCTCCCTCAGCACGTGTGCATGTGCAGGGTTGATCTTAGATTGCAACACCCCTGAGAAACGGGGCGGTCTCTTTGAGAACTGCAACTTTAGCCCGTGACATATTGTTGTCATGACCCAATCATTTGGTAGACACGTCTCCCAAGCCTGCGCATGCGCGCTGAGCTTGGATGGCATGTTGAATTGCTGCTCCTTGTGTTTCAAGGGGTGACCTTTGACCCCTCCCGTGCCTTTTCAAGCAGGTTGCTCGGCCCAACAGAAGATATCGCAAGATCAGGCCGTCTCTGGCGGATCTCATTTATCTTGCAGTGGTTCATATTTTGACCATGTGGTCTGGGTTTTATCAAAATGGGACTCGAGTCAAGAACCAGGGCAGTCTGTGCTTTGGTACTTTTATTTTTGTACATGTCTGAAACGGTGTCTGTTTTGTTTACATATACAGTAGGCGAGTCATATTTGGTGTGCGCACACATGTCACCAGCTCCTCGTAGTTTTTTACGAGCAGAGACTGGGATCAGAAAGTTAGGTTCCCGTACCTCGTGGACGGGCAAACCTGTAAAATTATCAGTTCGTCTTGGTTCATCGGGTCCGGAACTGGTTTCCGTAGGAAGAGGTCGAAACAGCACTCGGACGGTCCTGAGAAGCCTCACAGTCCACAGCGGGTCTCTTTCGTGGGAGACCACGCATGTTTTCCTTTGGTGGGGCAAATTTTTTCCTTGGCAAACCCTCGCGGAGGGCTTCCGCTTGTTTGCGTCTTTGTTCCAGCCTTACCTGGATAGGTTCCAGGGCTCTCCCAAAGAGTCCCATCGACTCGATCGGGTGCTGTAGGAAAGTGGACCTCTGGTTCTCCGGGAGGTCCGACAGTGTTAGCCAAAGATGGCGCTGGGCGACAACTATTTCTGCCATTGCTTTGCCCTGGGAAATAGCTACTGTCCCCATCATGCTGAGCACGAGGTCAGAGGCACGGCGGGCCTCCTCTATGGCCTCGGTTGCGGCTGTTCGTCTTTTGTTACCTGGATATCCTGTAGTTTTTCTGCCAGGTAGGCCTGTACCATGCTCGACGCATTCATTGCGCGAGCCGCGAGGCCTTGGGCCTTGTAGCACTTCTCGAGTTGTTTCTCCGAAGCGCGGCAGGCCCTGCTGGGTAGCGCTGGTTTCATCCCCGTGGCTGTGGGGGCCAGGTGAGCCACCAGAGACTCCTCTATCGGGGGTGCGCTGGCAAGACCCAGAGCCTCCATTCCCGCGACATCCAAGAGTCGGGACAATGGCAGCATGATGGGAGCCCTGGGTTCCGCCCAGGAGCGTTTGAGTTCCATGAGAAAGTCCGGAAAAATTGGCATTTTTTGCGACGTTGTCGGTTGCTTCGCGTAGAAGTAGCTTCCCGCCAGCCTCGTAGCCTGTTGGCGAGGCGTGGGGTCTGGCCACGTGACCTGCAGGGCATCAGCGGCCCTATGGCACAGGTCGAACAGAGCAGGTACCGACAAGTCCGGTTCCGGAAGGTTCTGCGCCAGGTTCTGGGAGGAATGAACAGTTTCTCCCTTGTCACCGTATTCGGCGTCTATGTCGGACACTTCTGGCGTCAAGTCCTCGACGGCAAGTGAGGAGTCTGACGCATTGTCCTCCCCGACTCAGCCATTGCACTCCAAGTCCATGTTTTCTGGCTCCGGTTCTGGAGCAAGCAGGTTAGTGCAACGTACGACCTTCATCGCTGTGGTCCTTGCCATAGATTTGGCCAACGTGTCTGCGCAACGTTTCCTCACTGTGGCCATCATTTGACGACAATGGGGGTAGGAGTCAGGGGATTCCAGCGCTTTCCTCGCGTGCAGGATCCCTAGGCAGACAGGACAGGCCTCGTGGGTGTCCGTTGCCGAGAGGGAGTAGCCGCATCCGCTGGGGCATGGGCGCGAGCGAGGACTCGTCGTCCTGGTTTTCTTCTTCTTTGTCCTCCGCTTTCCCTTCCCGGGAGCCATGTCCGGAGACGAGAAGAGTAGAAGTTGGTCCTAGTTTCTTTTTGTTCGAAGCCGTCTTCTCCAGTCGTCTTGCTTTCGCTGGTAGACTGCTAGAGATTAACAGAAGGTTGTGACGCAGTTAGCGTCGTCGAGCGAAGCTGCGGAAGAGAAGAAAAACTTTGGGTAAGTAGAAAAATGCTGGACTAGCTTTTGCCAGCCCAGCAGTACGCAGGAAAATTTTCTCTGTACGCTCAGTGTAGGGAGCAAGCTCACCTCAATCAAGCGACGCGACAACAGAGAAGTCCCGCGATGTTCAGGTTGTTTCAGCGAGGTGAAGGGCAAAAAAGAGAAAGATGGAGGGGCGTCAGTCGCTTAAGTACCTAAAGGGCGGTACCTCTGACGCGGGGTGACGCCCCCTGCCGTAAAAGGCGTGAATGTATCCCTTCAGGTAATCGTGCGGGGGCGTAATTACCATAGCAAGTATGTTGCACCGAGAGACCACACTAAAAGGGAACTAGTCATTCCTGGAGTAGGAACAGGTTCGTACCCCGCCAGGCGGTCCAACAGAGGACCTCCTCAGCAAATCGGGACACAAGACAGAAGTGTGCCTGATGAAATAGGCCCTCTGCTTAGCTTTACAGGCTCGCCCGCCCACGTGGTACGGGAGCCGATCCTTACATGTCCAGACTTTATTTGTAAAAAGGTACAAAAAGCTAGTGACTTTGATGTATGCACAAAACATGACTGTTTTGCTGTGAGTGACATAAAGTCAGAAAAGTCGTTGCACGAAACACAAATAAAAACTCAAAGAACAGTTTCGCCCTGTTTCTTGACTAAAAAAAAACCCCACAGCAACATCAACAACACGGCTCCCCTCTGATACTGATCGCTATATAGGGCGGGGGCTGTCACCCCCCTTCCCTCGTGGCTCATGGGGTACTAGCTCAGACAATAAACCCCAACAGGTGGCCTCAGGGCTGTTTGCAACAGACAGACCCAGAGGCGTCTGTAAACAGGTACACCGGCACTCACGGGGCCTGGAGAGGGGGGTCACATCTTCCAACCCCCACCCCGTTGGAACCCACAAGGCCGACAATACACAAATTCAACAAGCCTGCAACACGTCCGCACGTCCGGAGGGCGCGCCGACAGAACCTGGCAAACATGGCAATGTGCCGTTATGGCCACCAGGTGCTTTTCATCGGATTTCAGCAATGAGTGATGGGGAGGCCACAACAGAGGCCCACAGGGCCGGGCCAGACTCACATGCTGACAAAGGAGACGGTAATGATGCTGCAAGGTTTGTAAACAAATGTTACAAAGCAGGAAATGCACCAGGGCTGGATCAGATTCCTCTTCCCCATGCTCGAAATGGTCTGGACTTAATGTCATCAGCCAGGCTTATAGGTGCTCAGCAGAAAAAGGTGTTTCATGTAGTTTTACATCCTTATGCTGAAACTAACTTTTCATCTTGTACGGACAGCAGGCCGTGCACAAGCAGTGAACCTGCAATGTGTGACAGTGCTCATTGCACTGAATCAGCTCTGCTTTTAAATGGCATCCCCTCACCAGGAGCGACACAGCTCCCTGGAGTTTTACCAAGCTCCAGAGTGATGGTGGGGCCGCAGGCTTGTGAACCCGACCCAGCCATGGAACGGACTGGAATCAGGAGATCTGTTCGCATACAAAGCCTGCACTCCCTCCGTGCCGTGACTCTCCCTAAAAGGAGAAAAAGCAAACATTCTGGTCCACGTTTGTCCAACAGGGACAGTGCATTGCTCCTGTCCCCCAGCACTCCCGGTTCGGGTGGTGTGGGAACACATTTACAGGAAGGTCCCCTCCCTAATATAGTTGGCTCCCAAGGGGTCACAGGGCCCAGGGCCCTTGGAGGTGGGCTTACTCCAGGAACGTGGGCATCTGCTCCTCTTCAGGGACCTGCTGCATCACCAACAAGAACAGCCTTTCCGCTTACGCCCAGGACTGTGGCAAACTACAGCTTGGCTACTGAAAGGAACAAACTGATGGCCACAGGCCTCCCTAGCAATGTGGTAAATATCATTCAAGGGGCAAGAGCTGTGTCAACACAGACTCTCTATGCTCGTAAATGGTATGTTTATGAAGCTTGGTGCATGGAAAGGAATATTGTTTCTTGTTCCTGTGACCTGGTCCAGCTTCTTATTTTTCTACAGGACTTGCTGGAGAAAGGTTGCTCCTTTTCTACAATTAAGGTGTTTTTGTCAGCCATCTCTGCATGCCATGAGGGCTGGGGGGGCAAGACGCCCGATGCTCACCCTCTCATGATAAGGTTCATGAAGGGCGTACTGAGGAATAGACCCCCTAGCAGGACCTTGACCCCTGATTGGGATCTCCAACTGGTCCTGAGTGCTATCTGTGAGCCCCCATTTGAACCATTAAGCGATATTAGGATAGATTTGCTATCTTATAAGACCGCTTTGCTCCTGGCTCTTTGCTCGGCAAAACGTGTGGGTGACCTCCATGCTTTGTCTGTGCACCCAATGTGTACCAGGTTTGTCCCTGATGGGTCAAAGGTCACCCTAAGGCCTAACCTTGCATTTGTCCCAAAGGTCCTGACTCTGAATCCTAGAAGTTTGGACTTTGAACTCTCTTCATTTCCTCCTGCTCCTGTCCTCACTGAGGAACAGAAACGACTGGGAGCACTCTGCCCCGTTAGGGCCTTAAGTGCTTACATTGAGAAAACAGCTGATTGGAGGAAAACAACCCAACTGTTTGTATGTTTTGCAGCCCTAGCTACTGGCAGGGCCCTGTCAAAGCAACGCCTCTCACACTGGGTGACTGAGACCATTAAGAGGGCGTACAGTAGCAAAGGTCAACAGGTGCCCTCTGGGGTATGTGCCCATTCTACTCGAGGCTTGGCCACCTCGTGGTCACTGTTCAAGGGTGTGCCAGTTGCAGACATCTGTGCAACTGCGAACTGGAGCTCAACGAACACGTTTGCAAAACATTACAGTTTGGATGTTACTGCGTGTGACGTCACTCAGGCTGTCCTCTCTAACACACAATAGAGAGCGGCCAAGTGATGCCTAATGTATAAAGGCAGATGTTCACACAAGCATGCATTTTACTGAGCATTTCAAGGGCGTGAATGAATTACGTTCCCATAGCAATAGTGTTGCACCGAGTGACTGACTGATAAGGGAACTGAAAGTTATGCACCATAACTCATGTTCCCTGAAGGAAGGGAACAAGGTGCAACACAGTTGGCCCTTTCAATGCTGAAGCTCGGTGAAGTGCATTTTGGAGAAAGTAGGATGGGCGTCTGCATCTTAAATACCCAGAGGGCGGGGTCTCTTGGGTGATGCTGACGCCCCCTGCCATTAAGGCGTGATTGTATAATCATTGTATTGTATCATCAGATTGTATAATTTCCCATAGCAATAGTGTTGCACTTCGTTCCCTTCCTTCAGGGAACATGAGTTATTGTTGAGTGGAACAAGTATGCTTTCATTTGTCAAACTCATGTTTTATTCTGAAAGGACATGTACTTCCGGTGTGGTAATTAAGAACACATGTGTATGTATAAAAGGTGACGTGTCAACTGAATAAACTTGAAGTCATTCCCCTTGTGGTGAACAAACCAGAACGATGACTCTTGGTCATTTTTATTCCTCCGTGGTGACGGTGTATCTGGATGAATGCACGCTCGGATTCTGACTGAGTGACGCTACCTGCTGACAGGTTATGGGCCCAGCTAGAACCCAGATAGAGCCCAGCTAAAGCCCAGGAGAACTCCAGGAAGAGCTCAAGATACAACCCGGAGAAGCTCTGGACGACGACGAGCACGGGTGAATCTTTTGGAGATTGGAGTCATAAGGGCGAGCGTTTTGGTGAGCAACTACTGAATGCTAACTGGCACCATGAATAAACGCGTCGTCGATTCAAGTAGCCGATGGGCGCGGCTAACCTTCGACGGAGACGAAAACAATTATGAACTGTGGGAGACGAAAGTTCTGGGACATTTCAAAATTCAAGGACTTAAAGAGGGCTTTAGCTGGGCTCTATCTGGTTCAAGCCCCGGTACCGACAACATCAAAGATGTGGGTGGGGTACGTGAAATGGTCACACTTGTCTCCACCCTCATCTGCCCCACTCTGGGCCCTTGAGCAAGGCCCTTAACCCACACCATCTGCTCCCCTGGGAACCCTAGATATCAGCTCTCTGCTCCACACAGAGGGCTGTGGTTGCTCGGTGGTCTGTGGTTGCGTCAGGAAGGGCATCCGGCGTAAAAACTGCCAAATCTTCGTGCGACCAGTTCGCTGTGGCGACCCCTAACGCAGGGAAAAAAGCCGAAAGAAAAAAAAAAAAAAAAAAAGACACCATATTGGGAAGAAATATCGACGCTGACACCGATGAAGAGAAAAATGGAATGGCATATGCCGAGCTGATCCAATTCCTCGATGACAAAAGTTTGTCACTCGTGATGAGAGAAGCAGCCGACGATGGTCGAAAAGCATTGAAGATACTAAGAGACTACTACGCAGGAAAAGGTAAACCACGAATCATCAGTCTCTACACTGAATTAACTTCATTGAGGAAGAAGAGCGGTGAAAGTGTGACTGAATATATCATACGTGCAGAGACACTAATTACAGCCCTGAGAAATGCCGGGGAGATCCTTAGTGATGGTTTACTCGTAGCGATGGTTTTAAAAGGACTGCCAGAGACATTTAAGCCTTTTTCCGTCCATATAACACAAAGTGAATCAGACATACAGTTTGCTGAATTCAAAGTGAAACTCAGGAGTTATGAGGACACTGAAAGAATGCGCATGACAGAAGCAGATGACGTCATGAAAGTGAGGACGCCACAAAGCGCACTATTATCAACAGCTGCTGGAGACTACAAGAAAGAAATAACATGTTTTAAGTGTGGCTTCACTGGACATAAAGCCAATGTCTGCCGCTACAGACTGTGGTGCAGTCACTGCAGGAGCAGCACACACAGCGATTCGAACTGCAGAAGGAAGCGATGGAGTGACGACGCCCGCACAGCAGTGGAGGAGGACAGGAACACAGAGAGCGACAACACGTATGCATTCCGGACGAGAGATGACAGCGTGAGACCAAATCATCGACAGAACCTCAAAACTACAGGTCTTATGGTGGACACAGGAGCGACTTCACACATCCTGAAAGAAAAGACCGCATTTAAAAAGTTTGATGAACATTTCCAGTCAACAACACATTGTATCGAGTTGGCTGATGGTACCAGATGTAACGGAGTGGCTGAAGGCAGAGGAGATGCAGAAGTACTTTTAATGGACAGCAGGGGACGACAACACAGAATATTACTGAAAGGAGCATTGTACATCCCCACGTTTCCACAGAACATCTTTTCTGTGAGGGCAGCAACAACAAATGGAGCCACCATCATCTTCACGAAAGGGAGAAACATTCTTCAACACAGAGACGGTACAGAGTTCAACATCTACGAGCACGACAGACTGTACTACCTCGCAACATTATGTGAGTACGATGAATGCAATAAGATTTTTGATTTACAAACATGGCATGAAATATTGGGACACTGCAATCACAGTGACATTTTAAAGCTGCAAAATGTAGTTGATGGGATGAAAATCAAAGGTAAAACAGGAAACCAAAATTGTGAAGTGTGTATTCAAGGTAAATTTTTTCAAACCAGAAATAGGAACCCTGATAAGAAAGCTAATGAACCTCTTGAATTTGTACACACAGATTTAGCTGGACCCATAGATCCAGTATCACATGATGGGCATAGATACGCTGTAATATTCACTGATGATTTTTCCGGTGCAATGTTTGTTTATTTTCTTAAAAATAAGAGTGTAGTGGGCATGACCGTGCCCACTCTGATACTTGAACTGTCCCAGTGACACCTTTTCACTGATACTCTCAGAAAAAAGACATTAACACTATTTTATTACATTATTTTGAATCAAAACACAATAAGTCATAAGAGACTCTCTTATTCCTCTATTTTTGTGTTAATGAATAACCTTGTGTTACTTGTATAAGCATTATTGAATTCAATGTTTGTTAAGTCAAAGACTGTTTAATTCAAACTGTTTAATTCAAGTTGGAAATCCAATGTTATTTCAAAATAATGATCACTTCTTCATATGATGAATCAAACGGTGAAAGTGAATTAATATGTCAGACTGAACTCGATCAGTTTTGTTAGAAGTTAGAACACAGTTTTAATCAGTTGTTTTATGAAGCTGGCTCCAGTCTAATCTGTTTCTCTGTCTTCATTCTAAACAACTTCTTCTCTGTTCTAAAAACTGATCTTCTCCTATCCGAGTGACCTTCATCCACTGGTTTGTTTGGACCAATCAGAGAAGAACAACAAGTCACTGATCACAGATCCTTCCTTAAAGTTCTAAGCTTTTGCTGGAACTGACGGAGTTTGCTGAGGACCTCGAGCTATGAGGTTCCCCAAAGAACTGATGATCGTCTGGTCAACACGCTAATGACCATGTCATTCAGTTAAAGACTTATAACATGCCAAGTTATAAGCCATCTTCAACAGCTGAAAAGCTCTCTTTTATTGACATTCCTTTAAGGAACGTCTTATCTTGAAAACAACACCAGGAGCTGCCGTTACTTTCGGTTCGAGTCAAGGCGCACGTCTGGAGACGCTGAGAATGGTAAACGAACTGACCAAACTGGACCGAGGGAGACTGACCATCTTCACGAGGTAACAAGTCGTCAAATGCTTTGCCAAGGGTACCAACGTGTAGCCGAGTTCAGCCGGAGAGCTGCCATGCTTCTGGTTAAACACATCAAGATAACTCCCTGACTCTTAACTTTTCTTCCTCCATTTTCTCCTCCTAAACCTTTATCTTCCTAAGCCAGAAACTAAGTTAATGTACCTACAGAAATGAGTAAAATATCATCCTTCACTGTTCTGTTGTTCCTATATTTCATCTGTGCTGAAGTTAATTATAGGAAAAATAATCAACCAATCATGTACAAATGTGTGATGTAATTTACAATTATGTTAAATAAATGGTCCAGTCCTGCTGTGCCAACATAAGTTTAACGTTTCCTGTGAATTACATCTGGTCAAGGTATAGAATTATTGGTATTAAACTGAAAAAGAGAGAACTCGTTTAATTAATGATGTATTTTTGTGTCAGTCTAAACCCTGCCAATTTATACATCTAAAATATAGGTAAGTCAGTAAACTGACCCCTTCCTATATTACTACATTGGTGGCCCGTGAACAGGTCTCTGAAAGTTTGATATTTAATATTTCTGTACTTTGAATGTTGGCATAATTTTGTCCAAGTTTTTAGACTCTGAAAACGATAGTTTTTTGGCTGGGAAAGTGTGTCATAGCTGCAGGAAACTGCTGGTTAATGTCACTTGTAGCTGAGGAATTGTCTTTACTCAACTTTTAAACGTTTGTTGAAGTTTTTGGGTTAAAATTTGATGTTGCTGTGTGGTTCTGGTTCTGAGTCGTTTGGACTCTTTGCTGACGTGTCACAGATAAAAGCGCATCTACGTTTGACCGCCGTGTCAAAACTGTGCCTATAAGAGCTTCATAGTTCATCTGAAAATTGCTGTCGAGTGGTATCGTTACATTTTAAGCAGGAATAATAGCATTTTGTGTCTGAAGCTGTCGGATCTGGTTCTGACCCGGTCCAGTTGTAGCTCTGACGTGGCTGGCTCAGGCCGAACACATTAAATGGACAAAGGACACAAGAAGGCAGAATGTAAAAATAAAAAGCTTTATTGAAAACTGCCCGACTCCTCCCTCCAGGTGCGGAGTGCACCGTCTTCTGGCACAGGGCAACAAAAAGGGAGCAAAAATAGACAGACAAAAGTACAAATAATTGGTGGACAAGAGTGAGTCAGCCAAAAAGAATATAACGTCCCCAGCGTCGGCCCAACCCATAAAAACAGGGCCGTCGCAGCCTATCTGGAGACGGACTACCTGACCAAAAGGGGACCCTAGGGGTAAAAGAAAAACGATATAACTGGACTACCGATCTCACTCTGTCATTAGGCAAACAAACAAAAAACTCCAAACAGCTCCAAACTCCAAAAATGCTCCAAACAGCTCCAAGCTCAAAAATGGTCCTGGTTAAACCAACTTAAACTAACCACACAGGTCAGCATCTCTGATATCAATTATCATTAGCATTAGCAGGATCCTAATGTCATCAATGCAGCCTTCAGCTACCCAGTGCACTAAGCACAACAAAAGTCAAAAGGTGAGCAAACATTCCTAAGTGCAGTAAGCACAGTCAAACTCCACAAGCAAATGAGCTGACACAAATGCAACTAGCAGTCAAGACCAAACATGAGCTAGTAGCCACTCTTTAAGTGCATCTAGCAGTCAAGACCAAACATGAGCTAGTAATTACTCACCAAGAACCTTCTAAACAGAAGATCAGACTTCAAGACAGGCAGGGGCGGGCGGAGAACACCCCACAGTACCCAAACAGTACTCAAACAGTACCCAAACAGTACTCAAACAGCTCAGCAATAAAGCAACCAAACTCTGAGCTCACAACACTCCGCATTCAAGCACAGTCAACTTGAAGTATATATAGGCGTGGCTCTCAGGTGTTCCTGGCTGAACACACACAAGCCTGATCACAATCAGACTAATTAACCATGACATCTCCGTCCGGTTGATGGCGGTAATTCACCGAGTTTGTAAACTGCCAGAAAACACCATCGAAGAAGAAGAAGAAGAAGACTAATTAACCACACAAAAGCATGACTGTAGTCAACATACATAAGAACTAAAAGGTGTCAGCATTGGCAGCTTCCTCAGGATACGTAACATCGCCCTATTCATTTAACTATTTATTTAGTCCAACAAAACCTTTTGATATAACTAAAAGATCAAATGTTTTTTCTTTAATTAAGCCATTTATAATCCAGAGATAATAGTTTCACCGCAGCCTTGTGTACGTTGATCATTTTGAGCTCGTATAACTTTATGTTGGGTATGTGTGCACAGACAGGGCATTTTTATGCTTCTAAAAGCGATTGCACATTTGTTTTATTTCTATCTAATTTTGAATATTCAGACGCTGGTGGATCAGTCTGGTGTTGTAGCAAAGTCATTAGTTCAATTTGATTGTTTCTATTTTAAAAGAAAACTAAAGGAACAATCTGGAGACAAAACTTTTCTCCTTCAGGTTGCATGACACAAACATTTGGAGAACTACTCATTTAAAACCATTTGAACTGGTTTCTAATTCGATGAGTTCTTGGATGCATTTATGAGGAGTTCATTTTAAACCTGCTGGTTTCCTGCTGAAACTTTTTGGAGCAAAGCCCTTCCCATGGGTTTTAGTCCCAAAATGAGAGTTGGTGCAGGAATTTGTGAGACTAACCAAAGATACACACAGAAACACACATGCTGTGTATTACAGAGCACAGTGACTGTGAGCGATGAATAAGTTATTCTGTTTTAAATCCACACACCTGTGGTCATATGATCTGCCGTGGTGTCCAGCTCATCCCGTGGCCTGATTTCCAGGAACACGTTAGTGAACACTGCACCTCTTTGTCTCTATGCTTTAACTCGGTGTTTACTTGCCTTGGTAGGCGTCACGGAGCAGTTTTTGCTTTAAATGATGGACAACGATAATTCTGGGACTTTCGGCAGGAAAATTGACAGACTGGTTTCATAGAGGGTTGTTTCAATCTGGGTTATAAAAATTGAATTTTGTCACTAATGTAGCAATGAGCAATCTAGGTAAACAAGAACAAGGTGCAAGGTTAGCATTCCTTGAAAGGATGCAGGTCACCCACTGCCTTTAATGCCAGAGAGATTGTACTCATCTCATGGTGAGAAATGACTTACTGAAAAAAAAAAAACCTGTGTGCAAAACCCTGCAATATTGCAAGACGTCACACTTAGAATACATGTGGTGCATGACTCTCAGCCACTGTCACATTATTTTTGAGCTCATCAGCTAAAACGTTCGGAGTCATTGCCACTTTTGTGTTGGCTAATGTGGCTTAGCTGTTGCTTGCATCTTCAAATAAAACAACTCCAAAGTTAATCATTAATAGATATCCATCAATCCAACCATCCTTTTTCTTTACCTGCTTTTCCATGCAGGGTTGCAGGGAGCTGATTCCTATCTCCAGCAGTCACTAAGCATCAGGACAGGTTGAAAAGCATTCACAGTGCCACATAGATGAAACAAGATAGAACATTTTACACTCAGGCCTACGCCCAAATTCCATGTGAATGAGCTCCTGAAAACGCAAAAGATTTTCTGATGTTGATGTTAGAAACTTTACACATATACACGATAATGCTGTGATCACTGTTAAGACTAGATTGTAAAAGAAGTTAAACCCACTGTAGTTTTCATGCCAGGTCAACAGATAGTGTTGCAATTTTTGTACTTCTCGGAGGACCCCAATAAGTTCCCAGATCAGCCAAGAGACATGGTGGTCTCCAGTGTGTCCTGGGTCTTCCCCAGGGTCTCATCCCAGTCCATCTTCCAGTCTGTCAGATTTGACTGACCATCTTCCACTCCAATCTTCTCTCACTTGTGAACAAAATCCCACAAAACTTGAAATCCACCACTTGAAGCAAAAATTCACTCCCAACCCAGAGATAGAAACCAGCCATTTTTGAACTGTGGACCATAGCCTCAGCTTTGGAGGTGCTAATCCTCATTCAAGCTGCTTTACAATTGGCTGTAACCCACTCTAGAGCTGAAGATCATGGCACAAAGACACCATGATGACCACATCATCTGCATATAAGAGAGATGGAATCCTGAGGCCACCAAAATAGACTCACTCCACCCCTGGCTGCACAAAAAATCCTGTCCATGAAAGATATGAACAGACAATGAGTAGTCCTGGCAGAGTGCAACTCCCAGCCTGAAGGGGCCTCACTTACTGCCGGGAATATGAACCAAAGTCTCGCACAGTTTGCATAGGCACTGTATGACTCATGTAGCAATGGGCCCCTAACCCATACTCATGGAGCAACCCCACAGTATACCTCGAGGAACATGGTTGAATGTCTTCTCCAAGTTTACAAAACACATGTGATCTGGATGGATCTCCCATGATACCACAGGGATCCTAGTGTGGTTAAAGATCTGGTCTAGTGTTCCATGGCCAGGACCGAATCCACATTTGTTCTCCTGGATCCACTAGCAATAGTCAACAGAAACCCTCCCTCACAAAACAGTGTGGTGTTAAAGTTCCACTTTCCCTGCTTCAGCCACCTGCTGGTTCGCCAGAATCTCCTTCTGAGCTTTTGCCTCAGCAACAGCCAGGGCTGCAGCCTACTTGGCTCACGATACTTCACAGCTGCTTCCAGAATCCGACCAGGCAGCAAGGTCTGATAGGATTACTTCTTCAGCTTGATGGCCTCCCTAACCCAGGGTGTCCACCACCAAGTTTGAGAATGGACAGTTTAAAAGCACAATCTTGCATCCACAGCTCAAGGCAGCCTCAATAACAATGGAGATGTGGAACATGGCCCACTCTGACTCAATATCCCTTGCCTTAGCTAGGGTGAGGTTAAAGTTTTCTAGAAGGTGTGAGCTGAATATCTTTCTGATGGGTTCTTCTGCCAGGTATTCCCAGCAAACCCTCGCTACATATTTGGTTCTACCGAGTCTGTCTGGCATGTAGAGTTGCATTCGGTTCCAAAAAAATCTGATCTGACCCGGCCCCAGCCCGCAGTCATGATTTCCGAACCCCACCCGTCACAACAAATTCACAGTAATTACAGGTCCGAACCCGGAAAAAAAAAACCAACATTTTCAATAAGTTATTAACTGTTGGGGACATGCGGCTGAATAAACAGTATAGACGATATTTCCTTTCATGGCCGTAAAAGAGCATTTAAATCCTGTTTCTGCCTGAATTCTTCTGCATTACTCAGACACATGGATCACTCTGACACACGCGTCTGTTTTGGGATACACCTGTCGTCGAGGACATGCAGCTGAATAAAAGGGACAGAAAATCGGAGGTGAGGGGTGTTTGTCCTTTCATGGCCGTAAAAGAGCATTTAAATCCTGTTTCTGCCTGCATTCTGATTTATTCAGACACGGACGGACCTTGCTCTGACGTCTGCTTTGGGATCTCACCTGTTTGGGTCGTCGGCCGTGCGTGTCCGCTGAGTGCAACGGCCTAATGAACGTCAATTTGGGTCATGGATTGTTTCCTGGCAGTATAGTCCCATCTGAAGCTTAACTTTTTACCTCTGTCAAGGCCGATCAGCTCCGGGTGAAATTGCCATGTTATCATAATTGGATTGCGGCTGATCCTAGGGATACACTGATTCACTTTTTTTTAACGTCCAATCCAATCATTCGTGATACCTAAATCTGGATATTGGCCGATACCAATCCTGTTCCGATATCATCATCATCATTGATTTTATATGAGGCTGTAATAATCTCCTCTCAAATACAATTTGTACAAATATATTCATGCCATGGTGGGCGGCCGTGGCGTAGTGGTAATGGCAGTCGTCCCCCGATCGGAAGGTTGGCGGTTCGAATCCCGGTTCCCCACACCATGTGTCGTTGTGTCCTTGGGCAAGACACTTAACCCAGAGTTGCTCCCGGTAGGACTGGAAAGCACCTTGCATGGTAGTCTGCCGCTACCGGTGTATGAATGTGTGTAGCATTCAATGTGTGTAGCACTTTGAGATTTTCACTAATGAAAAGTGCGTTATAAATTGAATTAATTATTATTATTATGCATGTGCAAAAATGCAACTTGAGGTAAGTTTTATTAATGTTGGACAAGTTTCAAAGTTGGAATTAAATTCTGCAACACAAAACCTGTTTTTTTTATTCCTAGCTTTAAAATGGATATTAAAGTGATTTATTTAAGTGATTGTTTGTTTAAAAGTTATTTTATACTGTATATTCTTTTAAATAAGGCGGATATATAATAATTTTTTCTTCTTTCTGCACTCTTTTCATTCAATGTTTTCTTGATGAATTTGTTTTGTTTATTTTGTCTCTTTTAAATGAACAAATACCGGTATATTAATTAAATACAATTTTAATGGCTTTACATCTGCTAAGTTCATGGCATAAACCAACACAGACATGTTCCTGTTTTTAGTATTTTACATTGCTTTATGATGTAGCTGTTTTTGTTTTGTATTTTTGTATTTATATAATTTTCTTGTAATTTTCAATTACCGGTAATATGCTTTTTATGATTGTCTACTGTTGTACTGATAAATATCTCCTGGAGGGTAAACTATACCTTGGCTGCAAGTATCAAGCTGTGAAATCCTTCATTTTCTGCAACTGATAGCTGTTGGTCATTAAATATGATGAAGTTTAACAACTTCTCAGTGAACATCTGAGCTCCGTGGCTTCAGTGGTGTGTTTTTCTTGTTCAGTCTGGGGCAGGCGCTCTGATTTCGGTCAGCCGCTCTCAGTCTGCCCCTTGTCCGAGACAGGCAGACTGAGCGGGGCAGATTGGGAGCGGCTGGCCGGGGTCAGGCTGTCTGTTTCGTGTTCAGCAAGAGTAGTGCTCCGCTGAAGCTACGGAGCTCAAATGTCCAACATAAAACCAACTTTACCATGGTTTAATGTGGTGTTATGGCTCTACAGACATTGCACATTGCTGTCTTGCTTTGAAGTGTTTCTAGTGTAAAATGCTTCCAAACAGCAATGTTTTGATGAAAAGTTGGTTAGCTGTTAGCAACAGTGCTACTCACTCAGTCCTCACGTTTTTGCTGGCTGCAAACTATGAAATGGATTTCCTGAATGTGAGGTGGGTCTTGTTACTCTGTGTTCATGAAACATGCCTCCGTTCAAGAAATCCATTCTATAGTTTGAAGCCAAATTGCAGAGCAGCTGGCAGGGAATCACATGAGAAGATTCATCAGACACAGACATGCACCATGGATCAAAAATCTCTTCAGGTTGGATTGGAAAAACCTGATACATGTACGTACATTATGCTAGTATCTGATGCCGATACCGATACTGGATCGGATCGGCCCCATCCCTAATCCTGACCCAATCAAGAGCCCGACACCAACTCGGCCTGCCCTCCAGTACATTTTTATGGTCAGGCCTGGACCGAATTCAGGTCGGGTGAGGCTGGGCTTATGGCTTGGGTAAAAAATGACAGCTCTACTGGCATGTTCCCTTGCCATCTGATCCAACTCACCACAGGTGGTGATCAGTTGACAGCTGAGTTCTTCTCTGCACCTGGGTGTCCAAAACATATGGCCACAGATCAGATTGATGGGGATTTTAAACCCCTGTTACCTTAATAAAAACCACACAAAGATAAACAAGAGAACAGTGTTAAATCAGACAAACAACCTTGCAAAGGGGAAGGGCTTTTAATGTCCTTTGAAACTTAGTTTGGTCTCAAATACATTGTCCTGCACAATTCCAAATTGTACTGGACATGACAAGCTATTTAAACAAGAAGCAGGTGGAGTTTGACAAGCTCTGACGTCTTACAGATAAAACAAACAAGTCATGGTTCTGATCAAACAAGAACATCTAGTCCAAACATTTGTCAAGGCTAGAAGACTGTCTTTTCTGTATCAGAGAAAAAGCAAACAACATGTTTGTACTATCAAATATAAGTGTTTAAAGGGAACAGAGAATATTTGATATAAGTGAGCTGGGTTATAATTATTGGGTCAGAGTAATTAGTTTTAGATGATAAATATTGAACATCTCCATCATTTCATCCTCTTTATCATATATAAACTGATCATTATCAATCAGGTGAGCGGTGCGGAAAACAACCTCTGAGGCCGAATTTCTAATTAGAGGCAAAAACTCACACCACCGTCCCGTGCCCCCACAGTAACGCCCTGAACATGCAGAATCACCTTTTTTAGGATGGTTTGAGAGATTATAAAGTTTTGGAGAACTCTGTTGATTGTCATATTTCATGACTTATTTCAATGTTTGAGAGAAAGAAAGATTTTGAGGAGAATTTTGCAATGAGTATGGTCTCACTTTATGGCTTATGTCAAAAGTTTTAAAAGGAATAATATATTTAGCAGGGATTAGTCTATTTACCCACAAAAACTAAGTTTTTCCAAAGAAATAGAACTTTTGAGAAGAAACATATATATATATAAAGGAACTAATCTATTTGTGTTAAACAAATAAAAGAAATAAGCTATTTAATTGGTTTTAAAATAAAAAGAACCAATCTAATTTGTTTTAACCAAAGAACCAATCTAATTTGTTTTAACCAAAAAAGAAAAGAACCAATCTAATTTGTTGTGTTAAACAATTAAATGGAACTTATACACTTTCAAAGATGTGGGAAATAATTCTCAAACACACAACAAAATAGCCCTTTATGGGCACAAAAATAAAATAAGTTTGAAACTTCTTTGATATCAACTATTGCCCAGGAAAGTAAAAACAACCGGTTTGAACTTAAAAAATGAAATAGATCAACCATTCTTCTTCACAGCATCCATCCCTTTTTTTTTTTTTTTTTTTTTGTTTTTGGTGTGGGAGGGTAAGTTCAGTGTCTTTCCTGGGGAGTGAGTGCCCCGTTTTCAGAACACGTTCTTTCTGTTCCTTGGGGATTTGTTTGTGGCAGAAATTGTTGGGCACAAATCCATGTCATCTGGGGGGAGGGGGGGTTCTTTGTGTGTGGAATAAGTTCATTTCATTCTGGGGGGGGAGAAGAGTCTTTTTTCTTCTGGGGGGGAGCTTTTGTTCAAGTCTTCTTCTTCTGTGAGTTTCTGTGCGAGTCTTTTTCTTCTTGGGTTTTTGTCAAAGTTCATTTTTTTTCTTTGGGGAGAGCTTTTTGTTCAAGTCTTTTCCTTCTTGGGTTTTAGTCAAAGTTCATTTTTTCTTTGGGGAGAGCTTTTTGTTCAAGTCTTTTTCTTCTTGGGTTTCTGTCAAAGTTCATTCTTTTCTTTGGGGAGAGCTTTTTGTGCGCCTTGTGGGTGGAGGGCATCAGGCAGTTTGATGGCTTCAGTCTTGTCCAGCTGTCTGTTGTTTAGTCTATTCAGGCATGAATTGCGGGCACAGTAGCAGGTCGCAACCCTGAATTGTGTGTGGCACAAGGTAGTCAAGCCACATCCTGACAAAGTTGCTCTGACCAGATCCATCTTCAAAATCTGGCCCAGCGATTGCTCCAAACTTCTTTTTCAGGGGAGCACCGGTCACTCAGATGTAACAGAGGCTGCTTTTTCTCTCGAGAAGATGACGCGTCCTTTCCTCCACCTGTAGGGGTCCCGTCCACCCTCGTTTTCAGCCGTCCCTAGCAGGACCTCGAGTCAAGGCGGGATTCACTGGCATCACTGGCAACTCCTCCTGAAGGAGTTCCGGAAACCTGTAGTCTTTTTGAGAGGAGAACTGGACACCAAAAAACTTGCAATTTGTCAAATAAAACTAAGGCCTTCGGATCCCATGAGCCATTTGTGGTCTGGGGAAGGTCAAACTGTGGGTAACTCCTTAACTTAACTTAAACTAAATTCTGTAATTGGCTATAATAATAATTGTTTCTTTAAACATAAAATAAAATTCCATTCTTACTATCTAAAACATTTGTATTTAATGGCAAAAAACAACACAACAACAAATGATTTCATTCTTCAGTGAAAATGAGTAATCACTCACTTTGATTTGAGGTTAGTTTTTAATTAGTAAGTTATTCTTAATTAGCATGATCATCAAAGTGAGTAGCAGGAGACGGAGACGTTTTATACTCACCTAAAATACTTTACCTTTTTCATAGTCTGTAGAAAAAGTCTAAACATACATACAGACATAGACAGACATATACGTACAGACAGACATACATACATATAGACACACATACATATATACATATAGACGGACATACATATAGACATGCATACATATATACATATAGACGGACATACATATAGACATGCATACATATATACATATAGAATTTACAATAAAAACATGTGGTTCATGTGCTCAAAATAAGTCCAGTCTATAGTCAGGGTCAGTCGTGTTTTAAAAATATAGAACCACCACATTTCAAAATTAACCTTTCAAATCAACCTGTTGAATAGATCCAAACCTCCAGGGCGTCCCCCATCTTTTTTCTCTTTGGATCTGTTAAAAATAAATACCTGTTTATTAAACGACATATACCAAAGAAATGTGGTTTGTAGGTTTATCTGATTTATCCTACAGTACAACGTGCTTCTTAAATGATCCTTTAAATGGCTATGCTGTTGAATATAAAAATCTAAAAAGTTATTTTTTGTATAACTGATCATCTAATCAACGAATGAGCTGTTTCCCTTTATGAGCCATCATCAATATTATTAGTGATACATTCTTTATTATTATTAGTTATTTCTAGGAACACTTCCTAATATTCCCTTATTGCATTATTACATCTGAGTGTCAGTCAGGCTCCCTCACTCAGTCTTTAAGCCTTGATTAAAAACCCACTTTCATTCTTTCAACTTTAACATGATGTGAGTTGTTTTGATCCTCTCTGTAATATACACTGTTCACTATATTAGCTAGTTTCTGTTGCTTTTTCTATATAATATGTTTTCGTTTCTGTTTTGTTTTTCCTCTCGTTTCACTGTCTGCTTGGCTTGTTTCTATCGTACAGAACCTTGGTTGGCCCGCGTCAGCCTAAGTGCTCTATAAATAAAGTGGTATGGTATAAATAATCTAAGATTTAAAGCATAAAGCTATAAAAATTGTTCTAAAAATCTCTTAATCAATTCCTTTGTGGAAAACCAGACCAACCAAAATGCATTCCCGTCAAGGACAATCCTTCCTTCAGCTCCACAAAACTTTTGCATGAATGTTTGTGGAGACACAAATTTAATCTGCAAAAGAAAATATAAACATTAACTTTTGTTTCAGGGTTATGAGCTGGGATCAGTATCTCTGTACCATCACGGAGTTACTGGAAGCGGAAAAAGAAGTCGTCAGACCCACACAATATAAACTACAA
>JBBPBX010035077.1:5313-23018 GCA_038048925.1 Garcialebias charrua
TATATATATATATAGTGTATATATATATATATATGTGTATATATATATATATATGTGTATATATATATATATATATACATATATATTTAATTTATTTTGTAAAAGTCCCAACGACCATATTTTGGTAAAGTATCCGAGTACTGTACTGGTCAAAGTAAAGGCTCTTTTTACTCATAAATAGATTTGTTAAGTCACTGGTCGACGCAGCAGAATGGGTTTAGCTTGAATAAAAACCAGCAGCGCTTCAGGCTCCATCATTAGACGAAGCACGTGCAGCCGCGGCCTTCACATTAATTTATTTCCTGAGAGACGGAGCTCGTTTCCTCTGGCTCTCCACCGGGACACGAGCTCTCCGCTGAGGCTCAAGTAACTCAGAAATAAACTAAACGATTCTCAGCTCCGTGTTTTTCTTTTCCTTTCATCTTAAACACCAATCTGAGTTATTGCATGAATGATGTCTTCTTGGTTTTATTTTTATTTCTCTGTAGGTTTTCTCAAATGTTTTAGCAGTTCTTGTGTCGAAATGTTCGGCTCATTCAGAAGATGGACGCTATGACTTTTGGTTTTTGAAACTTCTGCAGGCCTACTTTATAAAATACCTAAATTTATTTACAAATGTTTTCCACATGGGACTACAGGAAGATCTATATATCCCTTAAAAAACTTTTCTCTTTTTATGATCTGCTTCAGCTACTGGATGTTATGTCTTACCGATACTTTCAGTTTTTAGCTAGCCTTTTGCTACTGTTAACTTCTACCTAGCATCTTGTTACTTTTAGTTGACCTTTTTCTACTTTTAGTTTCTAGCTAACCTCTTGTTAGTTTTAGCTGTCCTTTTCTACGGTACTTTTAGCTTCTAGCTAGTCTTTGCTACAATTAGCTAGCTTTTTTCTACTTTTAGCTTTTAGCTGGCCTTCTGTTTTGCTACTTTTAACTTTTATTCAGCATTTTGATACTTATAGTTTCTAGCTAGTTTTTTTATACATATTTCTGCATTTTGAAAGCATTTGCGAGTTAGCGAGCCTTTTGCTAATTTAGTTTTAGATGGCCTATTTTTCTGTCGGCTTGTTGCTAGCTTTTTGCAGTTCTGCTAATTTGGATTTTAGCTATTCTGATAATTTATCTTTTAGCTAGCCTTTTGCCTCTTTTGCTCTTTAGCATTTGTGGGGATTTTTTTAGCTTTTGTCTATCATTTTGCTAAAGTTGCTTTTAGCTCGTTTTTTTGCTGTCCTAACTTTTAGCTCCTTTATTCCTCTTTTGGCTTTTGCTTGCTTTTTTTCATTCAACCTTTATTTAGTCAGGTAAATCTTATTGAGCCTCGAGGGCTCATTTACGAAAGCGACCTGCTACAAACTAAAGAATGATGAACATCAATGATACACATGCATTAAACAATTTTGCTTGCTTTTGTGGTGCTTTTAGCTTTTAATTTGCCAATTTAGCTTTTTAGCTAGTCTTTTGCTTCTTTTGACGTTGAGCTTTTGGCTCTGCTGGTAGATTCTGTCATCTTGAACATGGCAAATCAAAACATCTCAAACTTTTTATATTTGTGTTCTGGTTCTTTTAAAGGTTCAGTATGCAGTTTCTGTAGAACAGCAGAACTTAGAAATATTTTCAACAGGCAAAGCATTCTGATCCCTCCCCCTCAGAGCCATATGTGGCTCTGCCCCCTTGTGGTCTGTTGAATTTCAAATTCAAGCTCTGTTTTTATTGGCTGATTCAAATTCAAGCTCTGTTTTTATTGGCTGGTTACAAACTCTGTTTTTATTGGCTGGAAAATGGCGGGTCACCTTTTCTTTTTAGAAATGCTTATTTACCACCTGGAGAAGCAAGGGGACAATATTTTTTTATTTTTTTTTCAGAGATTACCTGGCTAATATCAGTCTGTCAGGAGGTAGTGACAGAGTGAAGAAATATGTTCATAAAAAAAGCTACATACTGAAGCTTTAACTTTAACAACTCAAAGTGATTCAACTCTCAGAAAATGCTCATTCTCTTGTTTTCTTTTTTCTCCCCAATCAAACGATTTTGGTATCAACAATCTTTCCAACCAAACTCTATTTAAAATAATAATAATAATAATAAATAGACGTTTCGTTTGTTATTTGATGGATGTTGTTTTGGTTTTTGTGGCCGTTTAATTTTAAATTTTTATATCTAAACAAGTTTGTTTTTGTCACCTTGAGAATTAGCTGCTCACAAAAAGGCCCTTAAATAAAGTTTTCAACGAAAGTGAGACTTTAACGTTGGTCTCTACCGCATCTCTGATCGTTTTGTTGTGTGTACAGCACTTTGGTCCTGTGGGTGTTTAAAGTGCTCTATAAATAAAGCTGGTATGGTATGGATGTTTTGTGATTTTTGTTGTTGTTGAGTTGGAAACCTGAGTTTGTCTGTAGCTCGTTTGTTGACTCTGTCACTTCCTTAAAGCTCCCGCCTTGTGGAAACAGCCTGAGCTTTTGTGCAAAGCGCTTGTGTAAATATAAAACAGGGATGGGCCTGATGTGCATTTTGGTGGACCTGACCTTCTCGCTCACACGTGCACTCCTGCTTCCTCGCGGTGATTTGGCACTTTGCTGTGGGCAGAGCCCCCAGGACCTAAGCCTGCCGAGGCCCTCTGCAGAGCGGGCCGTGGGGTTGATGTGGTGGGCCGGGACGCGAGCGGGTAAATCCCAGGTTCCCTTAAAGTCCGGCCAGGCATTGCCTTTCTGTAGCAAAACAACAAAGAAAGGGAAGTGATTTGCAGAAAACCTGCTTTAAATAAAGAAAAGTTGAGTTTTGGTGCTCCGACCTTCACTCCTGGGAGAAGATGTCCTCTGTTATCTGCAATGAAGGAGGTGGGACTCACCCACACTGAGGGCCTCTGCAAACACAAGCCCACGTCACTTGATTCAAATCGATTACAACCTAATAAACTGCACATTGCTGCAGGCAGGACGTCAGATACCTCTTTAAAGTGTTTCGCTTCACACCAGTTCTGCAGCCGCTGGGATTTGAAGGCACCGTCATACTTAGAAGAGAAAATGACCAAAAATCAAATTAATCGTTGAAACCAACCTGTTCAGTCAGCGAAGAAAGTTTTGTTATTCAAAAAATGCAGCCAGTTAACAAAAGATTACCTGGTTTGCTGAGAAACTGGACGCCATTTCTGCCTCTGCAACAACCTGGACTGTGTTTTGTGGACTGGTTGCCTAGCAACACTATAAACCACAAAAACACAAACGAGAAGGAAAACAAGGAACCAACCTATGGTGTTGTTTTTTATTAAATACAATCTTTACAATAATAATCATGTTATACAGTACAATGTTCAAATTAAGGGTGCAGGGGAAAAAATATTGCTTTTTTAAAAGAATCTAGATTCTTAGTCCTGGCGATTCAGAATCGATTCTAAAAGCCCCAAAATCAAATTTTTTTTTAAAATTCATTTTACAACAAAACCCAAAAGATAAAGAAAATAAAACCATATCTCTTAGTATATGAAATAATACATAAAATGAAAGGTGGCAGAAAGAAGAAGAAATCTTATTTTATCTGCCCCTTTTTTCAAAAACAAAACAAGTTCAAACAATCAATTGAAACAATAATCTTCTATAAGTATAAGAATTTAAGTTACAGAATTTAATGCATTCCTGTATTATTTGTTCTTATTTTTGGTATAAATATAAAACGATGCAAAAAATTTGATACAATAAGGAACCAAAAATTATTGTTTTAAATAAATGTTCTATTTGTTTACATTGTTGTTTAATGTTCTCAGTTTAAAATTATTGTTTTAAATAAATGTTCCATTTGTTTACATTGTTGTTTATTCTTTTCAGCTTGTCAGTTACAAAACTGAAACTAAATTTATGACCATTTTAACAGAAAAATCGTTTCTGAATCGAAAAATCGATTTTAAATCGAATCGTGACACCAAAAATCGGAATTGAATCGATTCTCCAGACACTGAGAGATTCACACCCCTAGTTCAAATGCTAGAGTGAAATGCTAACATCTCAAGATTTTCAATAATTATTTAAGATGTGTTTAGGTTTTGTTAGACTTTACAGTGCTAAAGACACAGCAGGGAGATGTAACACTTCTTACTCAGCTCCGGTGAGGACCACATTATTTTAGACAATTTGAGACCCTACACATTGATTATAAAATTATTAATTTGACATTTGTCAAGGCAGCACGGTGGCGCAACTTGTAGAGCGGCTGCCTCTCAGCGAGCAGGTCCCTGGTTCAAATCCTGGCCCAGGGGTCTTTCTGGGTAGAGTCTGCATGTTCTCTCCAGGTACTCCGGTTTCCTCCCACAGACTAAAAACATGCATGTTAGGCTGATTGGTAACTCTAAATTGTCTTTAGGTGTGAGTGAGAGAGTGAATGGTTGGTTGTCTCGTTTGTCTCTATGTGTCCCTGTGATGGATTTGCGACCCGTCCAGGGCCCCTCGCACAGTGATTGCTGGACATGGGCACCGGCGACCCCCGTGACCATGGGGGAAGCGGGTAACAGATAATGGACGGATGGATGGATATTTGCCAATAAGTTAAAAAGGCATATTCAGCAAATTATCAGTGACACACCGTCTGGTTTAATGAAGGGAACATCTACACGCAATAATATTGGCCTACAGGACCTCAATCATTATAACCATCTTACTGAAGATGACAGTTTTATTATTTTCCTGAATTTCTACAAGGCCTTCCACTCCGTCGAGCATCCTTTTACTTTCCACAGCTTGAAATCTTTTGGTTTTGGGACTCTCTTATCACTGAATGTTTTTATGAGGTCACGACCTCCTCGACCTCACTGCCAAGAGGAACTTCCCCTCGGTTCTGTTCAGAACGAGGAATTAAACCAGGCTGTCCCATCTCTCCTTTTCTTTTCATAATGAGATGCTGCCGATTTCTGTTAAAAGCTCTCGTCTTGCTCCTCTACTGTGTTAGGACCACTCATCATCAGCCAGTTAGCTGATGACACCACTGTTTTCATGAAAGATGTAAATGAGACTCCATTTTTCAAAATGTTTGTATTTTTTCCTGAAAGCTTCTGTTATTAAATTATATTTAAATAAATGTGAACTGATGTCAATCCGTCCTCTGAATGAGGTTCATGACGTCCCAATCAAAAACTCCATCAAATATTTGGGTGTACTTGTCTCTAAAAACAGAATATGTGGAAGGTTATTGAAGAATGTCAATCTGTGGTTAAGGGACATTAGTTTGTTCTGTGGAGTCTTTCTAATTAAAATGGAATTGAGAACTACAGTAGATGGTTTGTTTCCAGCCTACTCCTTATCTTTTCCTAACCAATCTGCTATAAAAATCCATCACATTAACTCTGATTGTATATGAAAAAAGGGACATCAAGAAAACAGATATGATGTAATATTATATTCTACACAACGACTTTGGTCATGCAGAAAACTACTTTTTGTGTAAAAAAGGTCCTTCCTGTTGCAAACTACTTCCTCTAGAAAACTGCTCCAAACGCAATTCAAACTGATTGTTGCAAATAAAAGAAAGTGATGGGTGCAACCAAAGAAAATGTATAAACAAATAAAATACTGAAGAAAGAAAAAAGGAGAGAAACATAAGACATGGATTTATCTTCTAAATTATACTCGTCAACTGAATTATTATGCATCAGTTTAACAGTTTTATAATACAAAATAACGTAACTGTGAAAAACACAGAACTTTGGTTTTGTGGATGAAAACCTTCCCAAATACAGTAATAGTGTTTATGACAACATCATTGTTGTAATTGTCCAAAATAATTAAGTAAATAATGACTTAGAGAACATTTTAAGAAAACAACCAAAGATATCAGACCACAAAGCTTCAACACACATGCAGTGAAACAATCACTGCTGTGAAGAAACTGTCCAGATGAACTGATTGAGAATGAGCGGAATCACTGCTGTTGTTTCATCATCATCACAAAAACAGTTATTGGTTTCAACACCAAATCATTGATGAATAAAGCGAGTGGAAGCAGAGATTTCATTTCAGGTTTGAAAGTGGACTTCTTCTTTGGCTCTTGGAGCGATTGAATTTGCCTGCAATCAAACACAAGATAAATGTAATGGCCTTAATATGAAACAGATTAATGGATGTAAACTTTCTGTTTGATGCTGGTGGCAATAAAAAACATAAAAAGTACAGTATTTAAAAGGTTCACATTTTTAAAAAATGACACAGCTGTCCACCTTATTCCTAGCCCCATGACGCCTTGCGCGAATTATGGGTACGACTTCCGCCGGAAGTCAGAACGGCACTTTTTTTACACGCTAGCAACGCGCTAACCGGTTTTTGTCAGAGGTTTTAGGTCATAAAATATGTGGGAACACGAACGATCAAAACTCAAATGTGGAGATATTGTTTTACCGCTACCTACAGCTATTGAGGGGTGGGAGGACGACTTGAAGAAGTGGCCGAAAATAACGTACACTAGCATGTTTAGCTACTAGCATACTTAGCTACTTTGTTGACTCTTGCTTCAGATGGCAAAGCGATGAGCAATCTGAAAAGCTCTGAAGCTTATTAGTATCTTCACAGTAACAAGGTTGGTCCTGTTATGTTAAGAGAGCTGGGACACATTCTTATTTACCTTAAGGCCAACACAGAGTCCAGTCAAAGCCTTAAAAATCCACATCTCCAAGCCTGTGTTTTGGTTTCAGCAACACCAACTGAGCACCTGGAGCTTGACATTTCTTTTGACAAAGACTTTACTGATCCACTGTACTTAAGTAAAAGTACAAATAAACAGACAAAAATGTACTCTAGTAAAAGTAGAAGTACCATATTAATATTTTTACTTAACCCCGCTCATTCTCAATCAGTTCATCTGGACAATTTCTTTTTAGTAGAAACGTTTCACCCTCAGTCCAGATGAACTGATTGAGAATGAGCGGATTTGATACCTGGACTATTGAGAATGAACTTTCTGATTTTTACTTAAGTAAAAGTAAATACAAATAAAAGTACTTGCTGAATGTATTACATAATGCAATGGTCTACATACTGTATCATTAAGTGTGCCTACCGTATGTATATTTTCTGTAATCCATTAATAGTGTTGAGTCATTTTAATGAACAATGCTGCAGATAATGCATGTTTTTATTGTTTTTACTCTGTGACACTGTTGTGCACACTTGGACTTGTGATTCTGTGCGTCAGAATTTCAGGGATGACCTGCAGAGTTAAATGACATTAAGTAAAACAAGAGAGGAATGATTATACATTTGAAAGTTTTTATTTAACACAAAGTAAAACCAATGTGTCCTTTTAACTGCAGTAAACACATTGAAGTAAAAGTTGTCTGTCTGAAAAAAGGAGCATTAGACCTAACAAAGGAATATCTGATCATTTCAACTCCAGCTTGTCATCAACTCTAGTCAACCTTGTAATGGGTCAATATGAACAATATTTTAACTTCCTGACACCATTTTCAAAAGTTGGACCTGAGTGTCGAGACATTTGGAGACATCTCTTGTCTCCTAACATCCCATGAACTGACACATTTTAATGTTACAGCAAGAATTTCTTGTTTAAATTCAGAAGAAGTTGGTTTTCAGAGTTTTTTTTAGACCAATCTGGCTGTTTTGGGGAAAATAATCTGTCCTGCTGAACTGAATACTCTTTCAATAATCTTTCAATAGTCTTTTAATAAGGCCATGGGTGTTGTGTATCTTCTGGCTGACTCTCCACGGTGGAATCCATTATGGGTGTCCTAGTGGTGCTGTGGGTGCTCCCAGCTCAATGACATTTATACTAGAATATAAGTCATTGGCCCAGCTCTTCTTGAAAGCAGGTCTAACGTTACCTGCCCGCTTTGCAGTGATTCGGTGGACCAACTCCCCTCTCATCACTGGTTGCTTTCAAACTAACAAACAAATAAAAAAATTAAAAAAACGTGAATGTAACTTGTAACTCAACGCATTATAGAAATGTAGTGTAGTAGAAAGTACAGATACTTAATGTAAAATGTAGGGGAGTAAAAGTAAAAAGTACCAATGTTTAACTTTACAATGTTTAACATGAAAAATGTACTTAAGTACGGTAACAAAGTACTTGTACTTAGTTACATCCCACCACTGGAAACCACGATCACCAATCACCTCATCTGCAGCACGCAGATAGTCCAGAAACCCAGAGTTCTGTGTTAGCTGTGTTACGGCCAGTGGCCTTGTGTTTGTTTTGTTTAGTCATTCAGAAGATCTGCCATAAACTTTGTCACGTGCACTTTAGGCTTGTGTTTAACTTTGAACATTTTGTTTTGACTTTTAAGGGAGGAGGGGTTACATGCCTGCCAGGCTGTTTGTGTTTTTCTTTCTCCTGCCCTTGTGTTTGTCTCTTCAGATAGTAAGGAAGCTGTTGTCAATCTCCTTTGATTAGATCTTCTCCACACATGGGCCAATCAGCATCCAAGGAGGCCTTGTATAAGCAGTCCACCTGAGGAACAGCAGGCAGTCTCTCCACCTGACTGGCCCAGCTGATGCATGTCTCATTGTTGGTGCTCTGTGTAAAGGTTTGTGGTGGGAGTTAGAGGACTAAGTTTGGGGTACCCTGTACATTTCCATCACGTAGGTGTTTTTCTGTTAAATACACCAGGTAAGTAGGTGGGTGCCACCCATGTAAGTTTTGGTGAAACTGTTGTTAGATAAGGTTAGCAAGGTTTTTCTTTTCTATTTATTTTATGTAGCTTAGACTATAGTTAGGCCCTGTTTTGTTTTATTGTTTTCTCTGATTTGGCACCACCTAACTGTCCCTTTCTCCCCCACAGTTTGTATGAGACTCCAGGGATTTTTGTGTTGGCTGTAAAATAAATCCCTTGTTTTATAACATTCACTTGGACTCTTGGATTTTTGTGGTTGTCATGTTACTCCCCTTCTCCTCACAAAGGGGGGGCCGTAACCATATCTATGGCCGTAACACCTGTCACTGCATTTACCGCCATAAGCATCTGAAATAAACATGATTATTCCAGAGGGAGAAACAGCCAATAAATATTTCTGTGAGTCCTGAATAGGAGTGGTCCTCGATCCCTGGGCATGACCACTGTGTTTGGGCATCAACAGAGGTTGTTGGTGGTGTTTACAGCTCCACACTCTCGTCAAGCCCATCTGAAAGTAAAAGTACAGTATACAAACATTAGGGTTCATTTATGAACACACACACCTATATATATATATATATATATATATATATATATATATATATATGTGTTGTAAGAACTAAAATCTCTAAATCTATGGCAGTGCTGTATAAAGTACGGGAATTTTTGACTGACAAGGCATTGTGTTTGCTGTACAATACGATTGTTGTGCCACATCTGATTTATTGTGTTGGTATCTGGGGTACAGCTTGTAAAACAACAACCAAGCCTATTTTTATTTTACAGAAAAGAGTAATAAGAGTGATCTCAAGAAAGCATTATCGTCATCCTTCAAGTATTTTGTTTTATCAACTGAAAATTCTTAAGTTTTTTGATTTGGTGGATTACAATGTTCTATTGCTGATGTACAGGGCTCAGAATCAAAATTTACCGTCAAACATACAAGTGAATTTTGTTAAAAGAAATAGTTGTTATAATTTAAAGGGAACAGATATTTTTGTAAAGAAGAGGTATAGAACAAGTTTAAAGGGTAGGTCTACGTTAATGAAGGGAATTAGTTTATGGAATAGTTTGGACGATGATGTAAAAAAGGAGAAATCATTAGTTGTATTCAAAAAAAGATAAAGAATGTTTTGCTGATGAGATATATATAAGTTTTGCTGATATTTAGAAATTATATTGAAAAATTGTGATAATTTTGTGGTTTATTGTATTATGTATTTTTTGAATTGATTGTTTTGATTTGATATAGTTAAGAAGGGGCAGAAATGATAAGAATTTATTCTTCTTCTGCTGCCTTTCATTTTATAGTTATTTTATTTAATTGTTTTGGATATGTTTGTTTTAATTGAAATGAAATGAATGAATAAACAAACAAACATCTATGGCTCTCATGGAATTAATGGAACAAGTAACTACTTCTGTTGATCAAAAACAATACTGTGTAAGTGTGTTTGTTGATTTAAAAAAGCATTTGATACTGTTGATCACAATATCCTCCTTGATAAAATACACAAATATGGTATCAGAGGATTAGCGCTGCAGTGGGTATGTAGTTACTTGAGGGAAAGGAAACAGTTTGTACAGATGGATGATGTGAAATCAAACCATAGCACTATTACATGCGGAGTTCCTCAAGGATCAGTGCTAGGACCAAAGTTATTTATTTTATATGTAAATGATTTGGTAAAGGTGACAGGACTCCTTAAATGCATTCTTTTTGCTGATGATACCACATTTTTTTAGTTTTGGTATAAATATTCAACAGATATTGGAACTAATGATGACTGAGCTTGTTAAAGTTCAGATTTGGTTCAAACTTAACAATAATAATAATAATAATAATAATAATAATAATAATAATAATAATAATAATAATAATAATAATGAATTCAATTTATTCCGCACTTTTCATTAATAAAAATCTCAAAGTGCTACAAATTTCAACAAAGCAAAAATCAAATAAAACAAGTGATAAAATCAAGTAAAATCAATAATAATATCAACTAAGATTAAAGACAGAATCATGTGGAGGCAGAATAGGCCTGCTTAAAAATAAATAAATAAATAAAACAAGTGATAAAATCAAGTAAAATCAATAATAATATCAACCAAGATCAAAGATAAAATCATGTGGAGGCAGAATAGGCTTGCTTAAAAAGAAAAGTCTTTAAGCCGTTTTTGAAGTCAACCAGTGACTGTGGAGCTCTCAGGTAGTCAGGGAGGGAGTTCCATAGGCGGGGGGCAGCCACACAGAATGCCCGGTCTCCCATGGTCCTTAATTTGGTTCGTGGAATGTGAAGTAGATTACTGTTCTGTGATCGTAGAGACCGGGTGGATGAATATGGTGCAAGAATGTCCTTTAGATAGTCAGGTGAAGTTCCGTGTAAGCATTGGTGTGTAATGAGAGCAGTTTTGTACTGAATTCTGTAGGTGACAGGAAGCCAATGGAGGTTATGGAGAATGGGTGTAATATGTTCAAATTTACGAGCTCTCAATAAAATCCTTGCTGCACTGTTTTGAATATATTGAAGCTTCTGAAGATTTTTGCCAGGGATTCCAATAAACAGGGAGTTGCAGTAGTCGAGCCTGGAGGAGACAAAGGCATGGACGAGCTTCTCAGCATCAGAAAAAGTCAGAGATGGGCGAAGTCTGGAGATGTTTCGAAGATTGAAGAAGCAGGTTTTAAACAGATGCTTAATGTGATTTTCAAACACAAATTATCATTAAACTTGGATAAAACCAGTTATAAAGGAGCCAAGATGGTGTAGTGGTTAGGGCGTTTGACTTGGGACCCGAAGGACGCAGGTTCGCGTCCCGGCCACTACACACCTTGGGGTATCTATGAGTGCACACCTAATTCTCCAGCTCCCCGAGCGCCCTCTGGTTGCTCACTGCACCACCTGGGGTGGTTGGGTTAAATGCAGAGATGAATTTCGTCTGTGTATGGGAAACATACACAGATGACAGACAAACACATTATTATTATTATTATAGGATATTTGGTAATAGAAATAAATCTATTGATGTTCCATTTCAAATTGAGGGCTCTGAGATTTGTAGAGTTCATGAGGCAAAAGTCTTGGGTGTCATCATTGATGACAAATTGTCATGGAAACAACATTTAAGTTCTGTTAAAATAAAAATATCTAAATCTATTGCAATATTTTACAGCGTCAGGGAACTACTGAACGACAAGGCACTGTATGTGTTGTATAATACAATTATTGTTCCACATTTAATTTATTGTGTTAGCGTTTGGGGAAAGGCATGTAATTCAATCAGAAAGACTATTTTTATTTTGCAGAAAAGAGTGGTAAGAATTATCACTAGAAAGCATTATTATCATCAATCAAGTATATTATTTTATCAAATGAAATTGCTGAATTTCTATGATTTGGTATATTATAATACTGTATTCTGTCAGTTATGTACAGAGCTCAGAATAATGCACTGCCTTCAAATATCCAAATGTATTTTGTTAAAAGATTAAGTTGTTACCATCTTAAGGGGACAGATATGTTTGTGAAACCTCAATATAGAACTAGTTTGAAGGGAAGGTCTACCATAATTCAGGGAGTTGGGTTGTGGAATGACTTGGAAACAGAGGCTAAAGAAGCTAAATCAGTGTTTGTATTCAAAAGAATGGTCAAGGTTAAATTGTTGAAAAATATATATCTGAATGGAGTTTAATGTGATTTGTATGAGATTTGGGAAGTTAAAAGAGTTGTTCATTTTGTTTTGGTATTTAAAGAAAATGTTTGTTTGAATTGTTTATTAAAGAATAAGGGGCAGATATAATAAGATTTTTTCTTCATACCTTTCATTTTATATTTTGTTTTTATTTTTCTTATTGTATATCAGAGTCAGAGTACTTTTATTAACATTGCACAAGTTTGCACCAGTACAACGTGAATATGTACGCACAGTCATCCTGAAGGGGACTACGTGTGTGAAGATGCTGCTATCAGGACACCATATGAGACATCAAAATATATATCACATTTTGTTCTTCAGCGTGGCCTCTCCCATCCGTATCGGGATGAAGGTTACAGGTGTGGAAAAACAAGGAAAAAACCATGATGGTAGTTACGGTGGTATTACAAAAAAGATATATCACATTTTGTCTTTCAGAACACCATATGAGACATCAAAAAACTCTACTAGCAAGCACAGTTAAACAAATCACATTTGCATTTTGAGGTTGGGGCAGTGAGATTTCTGTCCATGAGCCATTACCAGATAGCAACAGTTCTGAGATGTAACCAGCCGGCCTCCGATAACGCTCATAGAAAAGTTATCTCGGGGGGGGAGGGGGGGTGTAGCGATAGGTGCAGCTGTTTGTCCTCAGTAAACACGTCTCAGGAGAAATTTGATATCCAGCCTTTCCAAGGCTGTTTAGGGAAGTCAGATAAGACAAATATTTTTCACTTCAGGTACACAGTGTAATTTCTGCAGCCTTGAGTCCTGCTGGGCAACTCTGATCCAAAAATGATCCAATTCGGGACTTTTTCCACTGATCCAAGCTATGGCCCCTCAGATGTTGACCAGTACAGCGTCTAGAGTCACAAGCCGTGCGGGTGATCTGCGATCCTNGGTAGCGATAGGTGCAGCTTTTTGTCCTTAGTAAACACGTCTTAGGAGAAATTTGATATAGGGAAGTCAGATAAGACAAATATTTTTCACTTCAGGCATACACTGTGATTTCTGCAGCCTTGAGTCCTGCTGGGCAACTCTGATCCAAAAATGATCCAATTCGGGACTTTTTCCACTGATCCAAGCTATGGCCCCTCAGATGTTGACCAGTACAGCGTCCAGAGTCCCAAGCCATGCGGGTGATCTGCGATCCTTAGAGATCATGTTCACCTTCCGGATTAGCTCGTAAGCAACTGATTTATCGAGGTCACGGCACAGATCAGACTTCGGGTGCTGCAACATGGCATTCAGTCCTGCTGAGTCTCCCTCATTTGTCGATAGGCCAGTGCTCCACAAAACGCCAAAAAGCAAAGCGCTACCATCATAAATCCAATTTAATCCAGATTCTTCACGTCCCCACAGAGCATAGCACAGAGAGCGAGACGCTCACGTTTCCATCGGCTCCAGGAATCCATGGCGTATCCTCCTGGTCAGTCTGCGGGGATGGGCCGGCTCCCCCGTGCCTTGCCTTTTGTTGAAATCTTGTCAGTAGAATTGATTGCCCATATGGAGCGCAAGTCCTGAGGTAGCTGGTTCCAGAGTCAGGGTGCAACAACAGAAAAGGCCCGGTCACCCCATCGCTTGTAGTTGGTCTTTGGGACTGACAGGAGAAATGTATTTGATCTCAGCGTTCTCCTATATTCACGGACAGCTACAAGATCAGTCAAATATAGTGGGACAAGACCATTGAGAGCTTTAAAAGTTAATAATAAAATTTTAAATTTAATTCTAAAATCGACTGGAAGCCAATGAAGAGAAAATAAAACAGGGGTAATGTGTTCACGTCTGGAGGTGTTGGTTAAAAGTCGAACTGCAGCATTTTGGACCAATTGTAGGCGTCTAACTGAGGATTTGGAGATTCCTGCATACTGGGAATTGCAGTAGTTGAGCCTTGAGGTGATAAAAGCATGAATGGCCTTTTCTAAATCAAAACAATTAAAAAAAGGCTTAACTTTGTACAGTATAAAAGACGTAATTGATAAAAACAGACCTTGACTATAGACGCTATTGTTTATCAAGTTTTAAGTCCATGTCAAATGTCACCCCCAAGTTTTTAACTGTTGGTCTGAGCTTGGAAGTCAGAGCACCAAAGTTACTGGGAGCATCATCACCGAAGAAGATGCATTCTGTCTTTCCTTTGTTTAAAAACAAAAATTATGGTGAAGCTACTGTTTAATGTCAGCAATACAATCAGCATGGGGGTGAGAAGATTACAGTTTTTGGGTTTCATTGGTAAATAAATTTGTACATCATCAGCATAGCAGTGAAAAGAAAAGTTTTGTTTGGCTATTACTGATCCTAGAGGCAGCATGTACAGTGACAAAAGGAGAGGACCAAGAATAGAACCCTGTGGCACACCACAAGAGAAAATGGCAGTGGAGGAAGAAAGATTATCCAACATGATAGTGAAAGTTCTGTTGGTCAAGTAGGAAGTGAACCACTTGAGTGCTGTACCAGATATGCCAATATAATGTTGAAGACGAGATAGAAGGACACTGTGGTCTACTGTGTCAAATGCAGCTGTAAGGTCCAGCAACACCAGAGTCTACTGCTTTCTTCTGGGCTAAAAGTTCAGAAAACAACAACTTAACAAGTTAAAGCTGGAATTTTGGATGAGTCGACAGATTTGACGCCAAGTGGGACTCGCTTCATCTAACAAGCTCCACACCAGTCGCTGAGAGGACCAGAACGGAGTCGACGAGGATGATGTCGGACTTTAGTCCGTGATAAACAGCTGATTTACAGCAGGTAAATCAACGTTCTTAATAATGTTCCTTGTGTTTACTTCAGTCACACAACAACCAAATGAGTTTTTATTTTTTTCCTGCGAGGTCGAGAAGCTGTCTTTCCACCAGACGGACCGGTTCGGATGGGACCAGAATGAAAACAGAGCAGAGTCCAGTTCATTAACGTAGTTACAGTTCGGTTAACGTGTTTTTAATAGTGTTCAATTTAATTCTCAGTGTTTTTGTGACATACAGTTTGTGGTGTTGAATAAATAAATAAAAAATAAACCTGGTGTCTTCATTTTCAATTTTAATAATACGCAGCATGCTACGCATCATTTAAATCACGTAACGAGTCCAGACAGCTTCATTTAGCTCAGATAACTTTATATATCGCCCACGCTAACATAAATATTGTTTGTTATTGTTAAACTGTTATTATTTAGCACATTTAGTATTTTATAGTGCAGCGCGACGTGCGAAATATCTGCCTGCCTCGTTCAATAAACAGTGATATTAGAACTGGATCAGACTGTGTCTCTTCCAACACAGATGCAGCTACATTCAGGTGTAGATTAATTAAATATGAGACTCAAAATATATTCCATCAGTCGTAGTTCAGAATGCGGTGTGTGTCCGCCGCCCGTATGTGGGACAAACAAAAACTCAGCGGGAGATGTTTATGTTATCAACGGGGTCCGCAAAAAACCTCCACTCTGGAAGGTGGATTCAGAAACCTTCGGATTCAAAGAGGGGGGCCACTGGTGTCGTGTAAACGATCGGCAGAACCACAGAAAGAAAGGTGCGGTTTCACTCAAAATATGCGCCTTGTAAACGGCCCCTTAAGCTGATTCACATCCCAAATGCTTCAAACACCAGGCGATATGTGTTTTTTTAAATATTTATATACAAAAAATGTTCTGACTTATCAATTCACACACGTGAAAAATAATCAACCAAAATGTTCAAACAACTCAGTAAAGACATGAACTGAAATTACTTGGAATAGGACAATTGTGGACTCAGACGAAATATACCGGAACCTATACTGAGAATGTGCAGAGATGTTGTAAAAGCAAAACCAAACAACATTTTTTAGTGTACCTTATCTAAACGTTGCTTGTTTTTCTTCTTTTCAGGAGTTAAAATCTGAATCTAAAGAGCTGCTTATACTCTTTACTATCCTAATGTAGTTAATCCTATTTTGTTATCCCGAGAATGTCGGACCAGAAAGAGAGATGAAACAAGATGGGCATGGTGGCTAGAACAACATTGGAACACGTGTTAATAGAAAAGCATAAAGTAAATAAAAAAGTAAATAAAACAAAATAGAGAAAATAAATGTTACCCTTTGGTAAAGTAAAGTAAGTGACTGTTTATTTAAACAACACAACTATTTGATTGCAAAAAAACTCTACATCAGTGGCTCTTGTGGAATTAGAACAAATAACTACTGATGTCGATCAAAAACAATATTGTGTCAGTATTTTTGTTGATTTAAAAAAGCATTCACTACTATTGACCACACTATTCTCCTTGAAAAATTGAATAAATATGGTATTAGAGGACCAGCATTACAGTGGGTATCTATTTTTGAAAGATAGGAAACAATTTGTACAAATCAATGTTGTAAGAGCTGACCTCTGCAATATCACATGTGGAGTTCCTCAAGGCTCTGTACTTGGAGCAAAGCTATTTATTTTATATGTGAATGACTTGGTAAATTTGTCAGGACTCCTTAAACATGTCCTTTTTGCAGATTATACCACTTTTTTTGTTTGTTTGGGAAAAGACATAGAACGGATGTTGGAGTTAATGAAGACAGAATTTGTCAAAATACAAACTTGGTTTAAACTCAATAAATTATCATTAAATCTAGATAAAACTAATTACATGATATTCAGTAATAAAAAGAAAACTGTTGATGTTCCATTCAAAATTGAGGGTGTTGAGATTTGTAGAGTGAGTGAGGTGAAGTTTTTGTGTGTTATTATTTATGACAAACTACATGGAAACTACATGGAAACTACATGGAAACAACGCATAAATTCTGTAAGAATAAAAATAGCTAAATCTATTGCAGTACTGTACAAAGTCAGAAACTTATTAAATGATAAAGCTCTGTATTTGTTGTATAACACAATCATTGTTCCACACTTAATCTATTGTACTGATGTTTGGGGGAAAGCGTGTAAAACAATTACAAAGCCTATTTTTGTTTTACAGAAAAGAGCTGTAAGAATTATCACTAGAAAACATTACTGTCATCCATCAAGCAAATTATTTTATCAACTGAAGTTATTGAAGTTCCATGATTTGGTAGATTATAATATTTTATCAGTTATGTGTAGGGCTCAGAATAACACATTACCTTTATCAATCAATCAATCAATCAATCAATCAATCAATCAATCAATCAATCAATCAATCAATCAATCACCTTTATTTAACCAGGTAGAGCCCGTTGAGACCGAGATCTCTTTTACAAGGGTGACCTGGTCAAGTGGTCAGCAGCACACGTCACATTGGCAATAGGCATTTGCACTTATCAAAAAGAAAATAAAGAAAACTACAATCACAGTAAACAGATGTTGACAGTTCAAGACCAACAGGATATGACAGATTTCTATATACATTATATACAAAACAAGCAGACAGACCTCGGTTGGGTAAATAAA
>JBBPBX010035078.1:11733-32254 GCA_038048925.1 Garcialebias charrua
TTGTTGTTTTTTTTCTCACATTTTCACACAGTTTTAGGTAAAGTTTGGAAAACATGCTTAAAATGGAATTTCAGGCAAAGTTTTCCTTTTTTTTTAGCTGTCCAGCTTCCCTGGGAAGTCAGGAATGTGCATTCCTAAAACAAAGTCTGAACCTTGACAGTTCATTAAACCTCAGCAGGGGCGCTTGTAACCAACTACTGTATAAGGTATTTTCCAGAATTATGTTTGGACATGTTTTGGTCTTATTTAATATTTAACTTTTGGAAAATCCTCAAATTCTTGAAGGAACTTGATATTGCTTTTTTTTAATTACTCTAATCTGTGACAGTTTTAAACGCTTTTCCTTCTGTGAATTAAAACAAACTTTGACATTTAGACTTTTTTTTACCTTAAACTTCTCTGTTTTGTCTTTTTTTTAGACACCATTGAAGAGTTGTGTTAAAATGAAGGCTTGTTTGGAGGTCGTGCTCTTTTTGTGTGCACTGCTGCCTCTCTCGTATGGACATGACCCTTTGGGCTGGTTATTTCGTCGACACTTCCAGGAACAATATTACGGCTCCCTGCAGGCGAACTCCACACGAGAGGCCTGTCCTGATGAGTGCGACTGCCCCCCCACCTTCCCTGTAGCCATGTACTGTGATGGGCGGGGCCTAACAGCTATGCCATCCATCCCCTCCAGCATCAAGTACCTGTACCTACAAAACAATGCCATCACCGCTCTGCCCGAATCAGCTCTGAGCAACGCAACCAACCTGGTGTGGCTCTTCTTGCATCACAATCAGCTGACATCTGATGCCATGGACCCAAAGGTAAATGTGGTCCTTTTGACAACACAAGCTGTATAAATGCTCAAACACATTAATATTGTGTCTTTAAGGCCAAGCATTCCTTGAGGAAATGTATACTATATCATCTGCTGCCTTTCATGCCAGAATATTAAATAAAGCTCATTTGTTACAGACATTTTGGTCAAAACTTGTAAATGACGTTATGTGCAATCTCATGTCAAATCTCATGAGGATGCCTCTCAACTACTATCACAACATCTCAATATCTGTAAAATTGTCAGAACCATTTATGCATTGGCTAAGACCAATGAATTTACTCCAGGGAAATGAAAGCCAGTCGTAGTAAGACAGAGTAGATGTGTAAAGGCCGAGATACAGTGAAGCAGACTCCGTATACGGAGCCGCTGCTACACTCGGCTTTCGTTCTTGCGTAGATTCTCGTGTTTTCGCTCCAAATTCTACGTCATTTCCTCCGTACCGTCACTTCCGATCGTCACTTCCGCTAGTTTTTCGCTCCACGGAGAGGACTCAACTGAGCTCGCTGATTGGTCACTTTGACACGCCTACTGAAATGATTGACAGATTTCAGTCAGCTCAAAGTGAAACCTATCGTGAGCAGCTCGCTCAGACTTCTGCGGTGTTCTGATACGGTCTTTCTACTATATATGTTATAAAAAGTTCTCTCAGAAATAAAAATAATAACAGGGAGTGCTTTTCCTGCAGCCCACAGCCCACCACAGCCCACCAGGGAATATATAAAACATCGCGCACCCAGGTAGGACCTGAATTCATTCATTTCATTCATCGAGTGAACGGAGGAAGAAGCGGTTACTTGACTTTAGGCAAAAAAACAAAAGAAAAGGCCCGATCAGCGATAAAAAAGAGGAATTTATTTCATTTGTGTAACATACAAAACAGTCCGGCGCCGGGGAAGTTTAGGTCAGACACCGCGCATCGCGTATGCGAATCGCGTATGCGTAGTAAAAAAATACTTTTGCGCGTACTTGCCCTGAGGGGCTACGCGGGGCTACGCTTAGGCCGAGATAAGGGCGAGATACACTCGCGCGTCCTCACGATACGCCAATACGCAGCGTACGTATGCCCCGTACGCAGCGTAGCCCCGCGTAGCCCCTCAGGGCAAGTACGCGCAAAGGTATTTTTTTACTACGCATACGCGATTCGCATACGCGATGCGCGGTGTCTGACCTAAACTTCCCCGGCGCCGGACTGTTTTGTATGTTACACAAATGAAATAAATTCCTCTTTTTTATCGCTGATCGGGCCTTTTCTTTTGTTTTTTTGCCTAAAGTCAAGTAACCGCTTCTTCCTCCGTTCACTCGATGAATGAAATGAATGAATTCAGGTCCTACCTGGGTGCGCGATGTTTTATATATTCCCTGGTGGGCTGTGGGCTGCAGGAAAAGCACTCCCTGTTATTATTTTTATTTCTGAGAGAACTTTTTATAACATATATAGTAGAAAGACCGTATCAGAACACCGCAGAAGTCTGAGCGAGCTGCTCACGATAGGTTTCACTTTGAGCTGACTGAAATCTGTCAATCATTTCAGTAGGCGTGTCAAAGTGACCAATCAGCGAGCTCAGTTGAGTCCTCTCCGTGGAGCGAAAAACTAGCGGAAGTGACGATCGGAAGTGACGGTACGGAGGAAATGACGTAGAATTTGGAGCGAAAACACGAGAATCTACGCGAGAACATCAGCCGAGCTGTAGCAGAGGCTCCGTATACGCGCGTATACGGGCGTATACGCGCGTATACGGAGTCTGCTTCACTGTATCTCGGCCTATACAGTGAAGCAGACTCCGTATACGCGCGTATACGCGCGTATACGCGCGTATACGGAGCCTCTGCTACAGCTCGGCTGATGTTCTCGCGTAGATTCTCGTGTTTTCGCTCCAAATTCTACGTCATTTCCTCCGTACCGTCACTTCCGATCGTCACTTCCGCTAGCAGCAGAGCACCAACTGAGCTCGCTGATTGGTCACTTTGACACGCCTACTGAAATGATTGACAGATTTCAGTCAGCTCAAAGTGAAACCTATCATGAGCAGCTCGCTCAGACTTCTGCGGTGTTCTGATACGGTCTTTCTACTATATATGTTATAAAAAGTTCTCTCAGAAATAAAAATAATAACAGGGAGTGCTTTTCCTGCAGCCCACAGCCCACCACAGCCCACCAGGGAATATATAAAACATCGCGCACCCAGGTAGGACCTGAATTCATTCATTTCATTCATCGAGTGAACGGAGGAAGAAGCGGTTACTTGACTTTAGGCAAAAAAACAAAAGAAAAGGCCCGATCAGCGATAAAAAAGAGGAATTTATTTCATTTGTGTAACATACAAAACAGTCCGGAGCCGGGGAAGTTTAGGTCAGACACCGCGCATCGCGTATGCGAATCGCGTATGCGTAGTAAAAAAATACTTTTGCGCGTACTTGCCCTGAGGGGCTACGCGGGGCTACGCTGCGTACGGGGCATACGTACGCTGCGTATTGGCGTATCGTGAGGACGCTCGAGTGTATCTCGCCTTTTGACACAGCGTACGTACGCTGCGTATTGGCGTATCGTGAGGACGCTCGAGTGTATCTCGCCCTTAAATGAGAGGGAGGCCAGTGGAACAGTGAGGCTACAAGGAGCAGAGGTCACAAAGGTGCAGGACTTCAAGTGTTTGGGGTCAACTGTCCAGGAAAATGGAGAGTGTGATAAAGAAGTAAAACAGAGAGTCCAGACAGGATGGAGTGGATGGAGAAAAGTTTCAGGAATGATTTACGACAAAAGGGTGTCAGCAAAGGTCAAATAAAAGTTTACAGGACAGTGGACCAGCTATGTTGTATGGTCTGGAGACAGAGACATGGACAGAAAGACAAGAGAAAGAACTGGAAGTGGCAGAAATGAAGATGTTTTCCAGCTCCGTCTGCTCTCTAAAGTCAAGTCATTTCTCAGCTGTGGTGATCTGGAGAAGGCCATCCATGCCTTTGTGACCTCCAGACTTGATTACAGTATTGCAATGCTTTGTATGTTGGTATTAATCAATCCTCCATCTCCCGTTTACAGCTTGTACAGAACTCTGCCGCGCGCTTTTTGACCAACACACGAAAATATGAACACATCACTCCTGTCCTGTCCTCTCTACACTGGCTCCCGGTTCAGTTCAGGATACAGTTCAAGCTGCTGCTGTTTGTTTTCAAAGCTCTGAATGGACTTGCACCTCTCTACATCTCAGAACTTTTGAAAGTCCATCACCCCAGCAGAGCTTTACGATCTGCCAGTCAACACCTGCTGGAGGTGCCTCGCTCAAGGTACAAACAATGGGGAGACCGGTCATTTTCTGTTGCCGGCCCAAAAGCCTGGAACAGTCTCCCCCTTGAGCTGCGTGCCACCTCTGATCTGACTCTGTTCAAAACCAGACTGAAGACCCACTTGTTCAAAAAAGCTTTCAGTGTGTAACTTTTATTATTTTTGATATTTTAATATGTAGCATTTTTATTTCCATTGCCTTCTTTTATTACTGCTGTTTCCTATTCTATTTTCATTGATTTATTGTTCCAGTTTATTCATCTTTTTATCCTGTTAAGCACCTTGGTCAATGCAAGGCATTGTAGGAAGGTGCTATACTGGCCCTATCTCAAAAACTCTGTAAAAAATCTTGGGATGGTTTTCGACTCAGACCTTAAGTTCGATAAACAAATCAGCTCCGTTCTCCAGAAGAGTTTCTTCCAGCTGCGGCAGGTAGCTAAGCTCAAGCCGGTGCTGTCCAGATCTGATCTTGAGACCCTAATCCATGCGTTCATCACAACCCGCCTGGATTATTGTAATGCACTGTATGCTGGGATCAGCGAGGCCTCCTTTACACGCCTTCAGCTCGTGCAAAATGCAGCAGCTCGGCTTTTAACCGGTACTCGTAGGTATGAGCACATCACACCTGTTCTCTCCTCCCTGCACTGGCTTCCCGTGCGAACTCGAGTCGACTTTAAAATCCTGTTGCTGACCTACAAATGCCTAAATGGCCTCGCTCCCCTCTACCTCTCCGAGCTGCTGGAACCATATGTTCCATCGCGGGCCCTGAGATCATCTGATCAGATGCTCTTGGCGGTCCCAAAAACACGTCTGAAGCTCCGTGGTGATCGAGCGTTTTCAGTCACCGCCCCCAAACTCTGGAACAACCTCCCCCCCAACATTAGACAGGCCTCCTCCCTTCTCATGTTCAAATCCCTGTTAAAAACCCATCTGTTCTCTCTGGTGTTTCATACGGTGTGAGCTGTCGTAGTGTATATATATATATATATTTTTTTTTTACTGTGGTTTTTTTTTTCATTTTAATTTGTTCTTATACATTTTTATGTACTTTTACTACTGTAAATAATTGTTACTATTGGTGTGTGTTACTGTTTCTGTACATTTTTAAACTTTTATGCTGTGTGTGTGAAGCACCTTGGTAACAGTTTATCTGTTTTAAGCTGTGCTATAGAAATAAAATTGACTTGACTTGACTTGACTATACAAATAAAGTTTATTATTATTATTATTATGTTGAGGTTCTCCTTAGGAGTGACAAGGATGGATAAGATTAGGAATGAGATCATCAGAGGTACAGCACAGGTTGAACAACTGTGAGATAAAGTTAGGGAGGCCAGACTGAGATAGTTTGGACATGTCCAGAGGAGGGACAGTGGGTATATTGGTAGAAGGATGTTAGAAATGCAGCCAGGAAAATAAACTAAGGAGATATTGTATATGGATGAAGAGAGAACATGGAGGTAGTTGGAATGAGGACAGAGGATGCAGAGGACAGAGTGAGGTGGAGGAGGATGACTCGCTGTGGAGACCCCTGAAGACGGACCAGCTAAAAGAAAACAAAGGAGGAGAATGGACAGGAACTCAAGAATCATTTGCAGAAAGGAAGATGTCTGGTTTGGAAGTGAGTCTCAGCCACAAGCTGAGGAGTTCAAGTGTTTGGGAATCTGGTTCTTGAGTGATAGTAGGACGGAACGAGAAACTTCTTGTCTGTAATGAGGGCGTTGCTTCGATCTGTGGTGGTAAAGAAGGAGCTGAACTGAAAAGTAAAGCTCTCACTTTACTTGTCTGTTTCCATTCCAACGCTCATCTATGGGCATGAGGCACAATCATGAGTGAAAAGAAAGAGATCTCGATAACAAGTTGATGAAATGCGAGTCCTTCTCAGGGTGGCCAGGCTCAAATTAAAGATAAGGCAAGTAGATACATTGTTCGAGGGGAGCTCAGAGTAGATCCCTTATGATAAGTCAGTGCTCAAAACATACGTTGTGGATGACTCTCAGCTGCTAACACATCCACTGTTAGCTGACTGAGTCTTAACCATTGATGTGTTTGCTAAGGTTGCTTAGATGTGGTGGCCATTTTGAATTGGATTGAGTTCAAAAGTTATCAGCTTTAGATCAAAAAGGCGTTCAATTCAAGATCAACTGGACTTTATTTGTAACAGAAGACGTTTCGCTTCTCATCCGAAAAGCTTTATCAATTCAAAGCTTTTCGGATGAGAAGCGAAACGTCTTCTGTTACAAATAAAGTCCAGTTGATCTTGAATTGAACGCCTTTTTGATTTATCATGTCCTGGACGACTGAGAATCTTCACCAGCATATCAGCTTTAGATGTACATCCTGTTATTATTTTGTGAATTTTATTAAAATTCATCAACTGGTTCATGAAATATTTTGCTGATGCTGCAAACAAACAAACAAACAAACAAATACCCCACCTCCACCCAACTCACACACACAAGCCCATATGTGCAGAGTCATTGTTGCCTGACACAGAAGGCAAAGACAATAATCTTTTTGAAATAGACTCTAGAAAATGTAAAGCAGCAAAACCGTTAAAAAATCCAGGAAGTCTGTTATGGGTTGGGTCAAAAACTTTTCTAACACCTTAGTGAACAATCTAATCACATCAAAACACACTGACCCACATAAAAGCTGCTCTCCACCCATCAATTAGCTTACAAAGTGCTGCTGCAAGATGCTGCTGCAAGATGCTTCACCTGTTATAAACAAAACAGTTTTTTTAAATGTCTCTGCACACAATTTATTGAGTGACCACAGCTATGTTCAGAGTTCCCTCACAGTGCAAACCTGGGCTTAATTTGAGGTGCCGGGAACTCTCTTATTTTTGACAGGGTGCATTCCGGTAACTATTTGCTTGGATGCGGTGACTCTCAGGCTTACTAATAATAAAGTTATGAACAAACACTGCACTAAAACCATAGATATACGGAAGGATCTGTGTTCGGATATTCCCGGAAATGGCCCACAATGATCCTTAAAAAATCCCAAAATCTGGATACTTATCTTCGGCAGATCCAAAATAAATGTGGCTGTTATTCGTCAAGGGTCTGCCAAAGATAAGTATCCGGATTTTGGGATTTTGGGATCTTTTAAGGATCATTGCGGTCCATTTCCGGGAATATCCAGAAATATAAGTATAAGTATATGTGAAGGATACGGAGATATACGACTTCAGATCCTTCCGTATATCTATGGTTTTAGTGCAGTGAAATATGACTACCTTGAATGAATAAACTTATAGTGGATGTGTAAACTGAAAATAATTGCATAAACACTCATTTTAAACACAACAGCCACTTACAAAGCTTCTTAACATCACATACGAGCCCCTTCAAGGCTAACCAGGAGTAATACGCTGGCAGGAGCCCACAGGCAGCCGCCATGAACAGATGGAGGAGGCCCCTGGAGGTTTCACATGTGGAGTCGGACAACAACAAACAGGACAGTGAATTCAGCGGAGAAGAGTTGGGCTCGGAACTGTCAAGTAAGGGCGAGCAGGGTAGGATGCTTGACAGAAGCAGAGTGTTTACAAATATAGATGTTTAATAACCCGTTAAAATACACCAAAATGCAGGAAATCACATTTGCTATATTCAAAATTTTCTGGGAGAGTACTCCAGAGAACTCCAGATGTGTTCCTGTATCGATCAGTTTACAAATTAAACCGTGGTGCAAACTGACATGGTCCTCCATATTGGTTCAAAACCAACTAAGTCCATGCTCAATAATCCAGGTATACAAATTTCAGTCAGATCATCTGGACCTGACTGAAAATTGTTGAAGTGTAGGCTATATCTGGATTATTGAGCATGGACGTTGTTGGTTTTGAACCAGTTTGACATGACTGTCGACGAGGAAGAGGGCCGGCAACGGATGAGGGTGTGTGCCAAAGAGATCATCTCAGCAACAACATAACTGGTTTGTTCCACTTTGGAGTAAGCTGTTCGGGGAAGAATCAGTTTTGTGTTGAGTGTTTCCTTGATTGATGAAGCCTTCTAGATGGAAGGTGAAACGTTTCAGCACAAAAAGAGAAACTGTCCAGATGACCTGACTAAACATTTTTGGGTCTTCCATATTCCAGCAACGTTTCTAATGCTGTTCTTCTTCATGTGAATCCCAAAGAAACGTGAAAAATCAAGACAGCAAAAGTTGTATTTTAAGCTTGAATACAATTTTTTCAAAGCTATTTTTTATACATGTATAGGTATTTTTGAAGTTGGAGGGACTGGAACGCCTATATCTACAACACAACAACTTGAGCAGCATTCCTCCAAGCCTTCCTCGCTCCCTGAGAGACCTAAGAATCAACAACAACAAGATTGAAAAGGTAAAAGAGTTTCGAGCTGCTTCAGATTCATGCACAACTATTCAGCATTATATTTCTCTCTTCTGGTTTTGCTTTACACCAAGAAAGTTATTATACTTGTAAATCAAAACTACTGTTGTCTAGGTAACACCTGCAGATCTACAGGGAATGGATAACCTCACTTTCCTCCATCTTCATGACAACGCCATCACAGATATGGGCACATCACTTAACGGTCTCAGGTCCCTCACTCTGCTTGACATCAGTGGCAACAACCTGACAAAGGTACATAAGCCGTGTTTATTGTGTATGCTTGCTAATGTCAAATTCCGAAACACACATTATCATTTAGCAAAATGTATCTTTTATGGCTGAATCAGATTCCAGATGCTCTGCCTGAACATCTGCACCAGTTCTACCTGGAGTCAAACTCCATCAACTCTCTGCCTGAAGGTTTCCTGAGTGGGTTAGCTCAGCTGCAGTATGTCAGGATGGCCCACAATCAGCTGACAGACAAGGGAATCCCACCCAACACTTTCAATGTGACAGGGCTGGTGGAGCTGGACCTGAGCTACAACAAACTGGAGAGAATCCCGCCTGTCAGCACCACGCTGAAGCACCTTTACTTGCAAGCCAATCAGATTAAAGGTAGGACAGACACATTAAGTTATTATGAAAGAATAGACCTAGGCCCTGTTTACACAAAAATGATTTCTGCTGAAAATGGAAGAGTATCGTTGCGTTTGTACTGTTCAATTACATGAAAATAGCAAGTTATCTTTGACAACGGCAAAATTTGAGAACGGGATCCAGAGTTCAAAAATGCCCCGGTGTGTAAACAGAAAAAAATAGATATTTTCTGTCAGGGAACCCCTGGCTCATGGGCAGTATGACACAAAACATAACGGCTCACAATGGCAGACACTAGAGTATTGTTTGTGCTTCTGACTCGGGGATAATAAAGGAACTTGAATCTTGACTCTTATAAATCTAACTATGGCTGTCCAACACAGTGCTCATTTTCATTTCACATGGCAGGATATGTCATGGATCTGTGGGGAGTTTGGGAGCCGATGTGTCTTTCCGTATTGTCTCAGGAGGACGCCAAAAAGGTTTATATAATGATAGCAGGGTTTCTGTGTTTTGGCATAGGCAGATTCGTATGTTATCGGCTATTAAAGAATACTTTAAAGAAAGCAAAGCAAAAAAATTTGTAGAAACGTTTTGACTTTCGTCTGAAAGACTTCCTCAGTCTGAGGAAGTCTTTCGGACGAAAGATGAAACGTTTCTACATTTTTTTTTGCTTTGTTTTGTTTTTTGAATGTCCAGAGGACCAGACTTAGCTTTTTTAGATTTTTCTACCTGGATTATTGAGCATGCATCAGGGCTTAAAGCAAAATGTCTTGGAAAAGCAAGTGGCCAGAAACTGGACTCAGTGTCTGTGACTGAATTGAACGAAATCATTTTAAAAATGGGATTCACATATAGAAATGTCAAATCAAAACCATCAGTACCATCCAGAGAGAAATTTATGAAGATCAATGTCTGGAAAACAAACAAACAAACAAACAAACAATTAAAAAAACCTTGTAAATTTCCTCAGTAAATAGGCCTGCATGTCAGGTAAAGGCACGGGGGAGATGGTGATCATTATATCTTCAATAAATACCAAAGTTATCACTGTGATTTTTTTGACATTTTTTTATTTCTTTAGTTGAAAGGCTGTTTGGGATTGACTCCATTTTTCAGTACAATAACGCAATTGGACAAAGGACATGAAAGGTTTCATTCAAAAAAAACTTAATTTCAATTGCATTATCTCAGTTACATTGAAAATCTCTGAAGAAAATGGTAAATGATGAGGCTCCAACCTGCAAAACTGATCTGGGAACAGCAATAAGAGACACTTGGTGCCAGATTGACAAGGAGCAGTTTGTCATTCGTTAGGTCCATGCCTCAGTGAATTCAAGTTGTTCTAAAAGCGGAGGAGCAACATAGTACTAATGGTGCTGTGTTTTTTAAATGATTACAGTATAATATTATTTTCATCAACTCGGTCTAAAAATGCAACTGTGACTGACTACAACAATTATATATTTTTTACTGTTTCGAAATGTGAAAAGGTTGAAATAAAACAAATATTAATTATAGTTTTGTGACATGTTAATGATTTATTTCTACATACAAAATTAAATAATTGAAAGAACATCCTCCAAGAGTGGTTATTCCATAGTTCCCTGGCAGATAAAGTACTAACACCTGATAAGTATTTCACAGAACATCACTTCAGAATTGTCTACGCCGTTCTTTTAGTGTATTTCCTGTCAAAATTAGAACAATAAAGAAGTTGTTAGACAAATTAGCTGGTCTGGGGTCATCCAAGAAGACTTATTGTGATTTCAGTGTATACACAGTGAAATACATTAATGATATTTACCGTAGTTTTCAGACTATAAGGTACACCGATTATAAAGCGCAATATCAATGAACAGATCTGTTTACATACGTAAGGCGCACCAGATTATAAGAAGTACTAAGCAGAACAAAACAGTCAGATGAGTCAAACTTTATTCAACTCATTCACAATAACCACATAAAATCGGTTCGAGGTCAGTAAAAACAACTAGAATTAATACATGAGGCGCACCTGATTATAAGGCTCGCTGTCGATAATTGAGAAAATTAAAGGATTTTAAGTGCGCCTTATAGTCCAAAAATATGGTAATTGTGTTTTCTGGTTGTAGAGTTCACTGTGGGGAGTTTCTGCACCGTTGTGGATGTAACAAACTTCTCCAAGCTGCAAACGCTGAGACTGGAAGGAAACGAGATCAGTCGGGAGGACATCCCTTCAGAATCGGCCCTCTGCCTGCGTCAGGCTTTCAGCATCGACGTTTAACCGTATGTGCGTGAGACAACGTGCATCACACTTTCACTCAGTCCAAAGTGCATTTGCAGGGCGACACTTTTTGGTGTAACACCCAAATTCACAGCAGGACCGCTGATGTGATGTGATGTTGACTACAGGTGACAGCAGTATTCACTCAGCATTCTTTAATCTGAAACTTTCCTGGACGTTTCTTCAGTTTTAAACAATAATCGTGTCTAGAACCATTGATTAGATGTATTTAGTTTAATGAAGATAATCATATTTTGTAAGTAAATGCAGCATATAAGCTTGATATCATTGTGACTATGATCCAGTCCCACATTCCTGTAAGGATCTGTGAACCTTTTTTAATGTTTTCAATGTTTTAGAGCTTTTTGTCCTGTTCTTCTTTATTTCTTCAGACAAAGCTATGATAAACCTTTGTGTACCTTGTAGAATGTGAACTGTACAATAAAATGTACTTGCTGCCTTTGACCACTCCAAGCCCACTCAATGTCCAGTTCATAAATTTGCATTATACTGTCTTTTATTAATATTTTTTAACAATGACTTCTCAAATGTGTTTTTGTTACAGTTTTATTAGATTTAAAAAAAAAATCACTTTAGGGAAAAACACATCACATGAATCTTTGCTGAATTGTGATTCATCGCATGCCTCACACAGACAGGATCACCATCTTGATGATGATTTGTTTGAGTCCAACAAATAAACAATCTTCTTAAAGTTGTGTATGTGTCCTGTTTTTAAAGGCCATTAGCCATAAAACCCCACAATTTGCTCTGTATGTTTGCTCAGTGAATATGATGCAATGACTCACTAAGTTTATAGACTTTGATGCAGTTTGTTTAATGATCCAAATATAAATTTTGATTAGGGACAGACCATTTAATCGGTTGATCAATTTTAATGGATCACTTTTTTTACATAGCAATTGGCCATGCATGTGGATTCTGAGTCAGTTATCAAGTAGAAAAGTAAAGGTGCAGCTACAAATCATTCTCTTCTAGCAAGAGTTACATCAGAACCAATCCCTGGGTGTGCCTGAAAGGGTTGAGGTGGTCAGTGGACTCAGAACATCTATTTCGATCATATTTGTAATTGTGTTTGTCACATGTGGCAGCACAACCACAGAACAGATCATGTAAATTATAAGAGTTCAGTGGTTAAGGAGTTAAATGTCACCGACCACATGGGCCCAAAGGACATTAGGATAAACCGCAGCACCCATGAGGATGCTCAACAGAGATAAGTCATTGAGGGGTGACAATACTTGTGACCAGCGGCAGGCTGGGATTGAAATTCAGCCCGGGTGCTTGCTTTGGAGAGGTCTTTTATCCTTTCGCACAACAGATGCACGTGGAACCACAATTTTAACACAAATACTTTAGTTCAAGTTCAAGCTCAAGTATCTTTATTGTCATTTCCACCACATGAGGTTAAACGAAATTATCTACATAGGGTCCCAGATACACCCAACAATAGCAAAATACTGTATAAAGTATAACAAGAAACAGTAAATAAGGATCTAAGATATACACTAATCAAACGCCAAACAGTACGCTAAAAGACCTGAGATAAACGCTAAACACTAATAATGTGAAACAATACGGTGTAACAACAGCAGCCTGCCCTGAACATGAGTCTGTGGTGAGAAGATAGGTATGAATGAATACAGTAGCATGAGATCAACAGCATGGATAATCAGCAGCACAGATAAGTCACGTATCATTAATTAAAGTGGCATTACAGTGATTTTTCTTTCTTTTTTCTTTTTTTTCAGCATAAAAACACTTTTTCCCCCAATAATCAAAACTACTGTTTACGTGGTCCCTATTAGAAATTAGCACACCTGGTCCATATTAGCAATAAGTACGGTTTGATCTGCAATAGTAATCAGCACACCTGGTCTATGTTAGCAATTAGCATACCTGGTCCATGTTAGCAATTAGCCCACCTGGTCTATGTTAACTATCAACAGACCTGGTCTATGTTAGCAATTAGCATACCTGGTCCATGTTAGCAATTAGCCCACCTGGTCTATGCTAACTATCAACAGACCTGGTCCATGTTAGCAATTAGCACACCCAGTCTATGCTAACTATCAACAGACCTGGTCCATGCTAGCAATTAGCACACCTGGTCTATGTTAGTGATCGGCACAGCTGGTTCATGTTAGCATTCCACACACCTGGTCCATGTTAGCAATTAGCTCAACTGTTCTATGCTAGCAAGCTGTACACCTGGTCCATGTTAGCAATCAGCACGCCTAGTCCATGTTAACAATCAACGCAGCTGGTCTATGTTAACAATTAGCAAACTTGGTCCATGTTAGCAATTTGGTCTACATTAGCAATCAACACACTTGACCTATTAGCAATTAGCAAACTTGGTCCATGTTCGCAATCAGCACACCTGGTCCATGTTAGCAATCAGCACACTTGGTCTATTTTAGTAATTAGAACACCTAGTCAATGTTAGCAACCAGTACATTTGGTCTACATTAGCAATTAGCACACCTGGTCTATGTTGGCAATTAGTGCACTTGGTCCATGTTAGCATTCCACATACCTGGTCCACGTTAGCATTCCACACACCTGGTCCACATCGAGAGGAGCCAGTTGAGGTGGCTCGGGCATCTGGTTAGGATGCCTCCTGGACGCCTCCCTGGTGAGGTGTTCCGGGCATGTCCCACCGGGAGGAGACCCAGAGGAAGACCCAGGACACGCTGGAGGGACTATGTTTCTCGGCTGGCCTGGGAACGCCTTGGGATTCCCCCAGAGGAGCTGCTCCAAGGGAGTCTGGGCCCCCCTACTTAGGCTGCTACCCCCGCGACCCGACCCCGGATAAGCGGACGAAAATGGATGGATGGATGGATGGTCCATGTTAGCAACCAGTACATTTGGTCTATTTTAGTAATTAGCACACCTGTTAGCAACTAGTACATCCGGTCTACATTAGCAATTAGCACACCTGGTCTATGTTAGCAATTAACACACTTGGTCCATGTTAGTAATCAGCACACCTGGTCCATGTTAGCAATCAGCACACTTGGTCTATTTTAGTAATTAGCACACCTGTTAGCAACTAGTACATCCGGTCTACATTAGCAATTAGCACACCTGGTCTATGTTAGTGTAGCGTAGTTGATTCTGCGTTGTGTCTTGTGTGAAATAACAGCCAGACGACATCTGCTTGGAATGCTCATTTATTGCTCATGTACCTGCACCCAATCAGCAGAAAACAGCAATCAAAAACAGGCTTTTTCTCCTCACAGTTCCACAGCGCCTGCTCCCCCAAGAGTTTGCACAGAAAGAGCGAAAAGGAGAAAACAGAGGCCTGCGCGTGTGGAATAACCCGTAATAAAATAAAAGTTACAATAATGAATCACAAAACCCAACAATGAGCATAATAATCCTAAACAGCACATAAATAACAAGGAAAATAGTAATAATAAATAAAACAAAATAATTCCAGATCAAAAGCAACAAAACATCACATACCTGCACCCAATCAGCAGAAAACAGCAATCAAAAACAGGCTTTTTCTCCTCACAGTTCCACAGCGCCTGTTTTCATGAACAAATACTGTTTTCAGCACATGGCTTAACAGTGCTTCATGTGATATTTATTAGCTAACTATTTACACAGTTCCAACACTATTAAACAACATTTAAGTGTCCCAAAGCACATTATTTTACAAGGACAGTAGTAAAATGATAATTTCTTAGGCTTTAAATACACTTATTGAACACAGAAAACAGAAATTCGTACCTGCTCCCCCAAGAGTTTGCACAGAAAGAGCGCGAGAGAGCTGTGCGGTTTCTCTTCATGAGTTATAATGGTACGATCCACTTATATTTCTCTTTCTTAAAGCGGACCACAGATGCAAAATTCACTTTTTAATGTTTTTTTTACTCAACTTTGGGTATTTACTTCATAAAAAAACAGTCCTTGTGCCAAAAAAATGCACCCAGTGGTTTATTTACTCTAAGTAGATTTATTTATCTGTGATAAAAACGGTTCGTTTTTGAAATAAACTGGAAGTCAATCTCGCTTGTGACGTCACAAGCGAGAGAGGACAACCCACCCCAACCTGAGTCCAGCCCATCACCTAACAACCCCTGGTTAGGCTCAACCCACTTCTGTATTAAACACATGACTGTTGTTTTTCATGATTTCATCTCATCTTTTGTTTATATGTTCTTAATTTCATGTGTACAGCACTTTGTTGCAGCTGTGTTTTTTTAAAATGGCTTTATAAATAAAGTATAATTGTTATTTTTATGTTTTAGTTCAATTTTTAGTGTATTTGCGATCGCTCCCAACGCGCAGCCGGCAAAAATTAAACGAGCGGACTCCCGGCATAGGGACCGGCGGCAACGGGACACTGCTTCTGGCGGATGGAGCGGAGCTTCAACTGTACAGCCTCGTTGCAGCGTCCCAGCAGCCTCGCAGCAGCGAGGACCTTCTCCTTACGGATTAATTTACGGGAGACACTTGGTGAACTTTGTGTTGTCTTGACTGGAACAGCGATAACTCCCAAAATCTCCGCGTGCAACGAGCGGAGCTGGCGAACACCGGAAGAGGAACAAGCTAACATTAGCTTCGGATTCGGCAGGTCTCATGCTAAAAGGAGCAGCTCATGGCGGCGCGCTCAGACGAGTTTCGGTAAGTTATCTTAAGCTAGCACTAACAGTAAGTCAAATGAGTAATAAAAAAAGAGCTAATTTTAAAACAACAACACATTACAGATACTGGCTGTTACAGAGGGCGTAAACAGATCGTTGAAGGGCGTGGACTTCAGAACTTCTATCAGAAACCGTTCGTTCAAAACGAAAGTTAAAAATGGCAGAATTAAAAAGGGTATAATTGATTATCTAAGAATTATTTTGTGCATTAAATTGAAGGAATAGGGTCTAGATAGCACACAGAAATAACATAAAATTTTAAAAAATGCATCTGAGGTCCCCTTTAACCCCAACTGGCACTCAAAACAACAATCAAAGAACTCGAAATGTTCCACAGTAACAATAATAATTCACAGTTCCATTCATAGCACATTCAATTTAAATAAAAAGAATAGTTTTGAAACAGGAAGTTACCCGCTGTTTTGGAAATGGATCTGTCGTCTTTTCAAAATAAAAGCTGCCGATACTCGTAATTTCTTACTGGAATAGATTTTCACTTGACAATCTAGTGTAACAACATCACACTGCTACATTCACCTCCACTGTTTTACACTAGATTGTGCATCTTAACCAAATAATAAAAAATAATTAAAAAAAACACAAAAAACCCCCCAAAATAAATCAACAACAACAATAAACATACAAAACTTTTTTTTTTCTTTAAATCTGGTCATGACATTACATGTGACCCAAGTATACCCTCCCTACAAGACCAAAATGGTCGACCAGCATAGAGCTATTCAATGAAGAATTAGGAGAGATGAGGGGTAGCTAAGTCCCCACCTCACCATAGAAGACATGCCACGTACACATCTATCACAGAGTACACCCAAAATCACTCAAATGTGTCCAGTACGATGGACAACCTAAATAAAATTATGACCAGACCCCAGTAAAAGAGAGAGAGAAAAAAAAAATCCCATTACCAAGAAAAGAAAAAAAAATACAAAACAAATGGCCCTATGACAAAATTTTAACTCTTTGTGTGGACATTGTCTGAATTAACCTGTTAACAGGTTTGATAAATCTACCTAGTCTCGTCCGTATCCCTCCCCCTTGGACAACCGAAGCGACCGAGTCACATCCAGACACATTTGAACCACTAACGGCCTTAGTTGTACCGATAGTGTCACTCGGGTGTAAACTTATGCCGACAGAGTCTGAAAGCTGGTCGCCAGTGTTATCTTCAGAGTGTGAGCTCTCTGACCCATGAGCTACCCCATCCAGGACACTCCTATGGTCTCCACAGGAAGACATGACCCCTGTACTCTGAACGCTACCATCGTTCCCTCCAATAGCTTCAGGTTCTCTAACTACTGTCACTTCGCCTGTGGTCATCACCACACTAGACTCTGGAAGGGAGGAAACCCAGTGAGCTGTTCGAGCATCACTGTCCCGCTCACCTGAAACCACATCATCTGACGACTCACTCTCTGAAACTGTGTTTGAAAGAGAAGCCTGAGATACAGAATCATCCCATGATGGCAAAGGCAAAAAGTTTACAGGCATGATCAGATTCCTATGAACTGTCCTAACTCGTCCTGTGATGGGATGACGGATAACATAGGTGTTCAGTTCACTGTTTTTATGGACCACAATGTAAACCGTATCTTTCCAACGATCAGCCAATTTTCGTTTTCCCCGTTCCCCTTTGTTAGCCATCAATACTCTGTCTCCCTTCTCCAAAGAGTGTCCCTTAACCTTTCGATTATACACCTCAGCTTGTCTCAATTGCTGTTTCTCAGCATGCTGCTGAGCCAAAGTTATTGCTTCCCTGAGGTCTGTGCGCAACGACTGAACATATTTGTCCATGTCAGCAGTCTCTCCATCCAAGAGAACACTTCCAAACATCACATCAACAGGTAACCTAGGGGTTCGACCAAACATTAAAAAGAAAGGCGGAAAACCTGTGGTTTCGTGAACCGTGCAGTTATAGGCAAAAGTCAGTGTGTTTAGCATCTGAGGCCATTTTTCCTTTGCTCGAGGAGGCAACGCACGGATCATACTACCTAGAGTGCGGTTTAGACGTTCAGCCTGGCCATTTCCCGCAGGATGATATGGTGTGGTATGGCTCTTACGAACACCGGCCATCTGGAGTAGTTCGGCAATGAGGGAGCTTTCGAAATTAGCCCCTCTGTCAGAGTGAATACAAGCTGGAAACCCGTATATGGAAAAAAAATTATTCCATAACACGCGAGCCACTGATTTGGCAGACTGATTTGGACATGGGTAAGCACAGGCTAGTCTGGTAAAATGGTCTGTCACCACTAGAACGTCAATGGACTTGTTATTGACATCCTCTGCGGACCAGAAGTCAATACAAACTAGTTCTAGCGGTGCTGATGTGACAACAGAAACAAGTGGAGCCCTGGCCTCAGGTTCTGGTGCTTTGCTCAAGACACACCTCTTGCAATGACTCACATATTCTTTGACATCATGTTCCATCGAATCCCAGTAAAAACGTTGTCTGGCAAGCCACAGTGTGCGCTGCTGACCTTGATGGCCTGCATCATCATGCACCCCTTTCAACACCTGGCCTCTCAAAGCAACTGGAACCACAAATTGGAACACTTTCTTCTTGCTCACCACATGTTTAGAAACGCGGTACAACACGCCCACCCATTGTCGCAATGTACGATTTGTCTCCCGAGATTCATGGACACGCTCACGTCGGGATGGACGACTTCCCCTGTTCACATAAAAGGAAACCCGGCTGACTACAGGATCCTGACACTGTTTATCATACAACTCCTCATGAGTGAGGACAGGCAGTGGGCTCTGCCCCACTGGAGACAGTTTTTCCAGCTGCTGTGTGTAGCAGGTTGCCCTCATTTTCGCACCTTCACTCCAACAACGGTGAGACTTAAGTAAGGCTGACACCTCATCACGAGAAACTCTCCCACCGCTGTCCATAATGTCCACACTGCCTGAAACAGAGCCCTGGGTCGGAGAAGTGAGTTTGCACTTCTCATCCGCAGACTCTTCCTGGGAAAGACGAAACATGTTTTGAACGTCTTCCACCAACAAACCTCTGGCTCCTTCCAACAAAGTGTTGTATGGAGTCCTCGTCAAACGGTGCATCATCTTGTGTTGAGCGAATGGTTCCCTGCTCAGTGCATCTGCCACAATATTTCGCGGCCCTGGAATATACTGAATGTCAAAGTCAAAGGGGGCCAGCTTGGCCACCCATCTCTGTTCGCAAGCGTCCAGCTTCGGCTTGGTAAGAATGTACTTCAGAGGATTGTTATCAGTCCAAACAGTAAATTTATGTCCGCGCAACCAATGACTAAACTTATCATGAATAGCCCATTTCATGGCGAGAAACTCGAGCCTATGAGCAGGGTATTTGGACTGCGCATGATTCAAGGACTTACTAGCGAAGGCAATGGGCCTCGCAATGTTGTGGCCATCTTGTACTTGTGACAGCACAGCTCCTAATCCGAAAGATGACGCATCAACAGAGAGCAAAAAAGGCTTTGTAAAGTCGGGGTGGGCAAGAAGAACCTGCTCTGTCAACACAGCTTTTAGAGTCCTAAATGCTTCGCTACACTCCAGGGTCCAATCAGCCGCAACAAGCTTACGCGCCAAACCCTGCTTCTTCCTACCCTTCCCCCTCCGTGGCGTGGCAATCCCTGTAGTCAGCTGGAATAATGGCTTGGCAATCACCGAGCAGTTCTCAATGTAGTGCTGATAATACACCACCATGCCTAGAAAAGAGCGAATCTTCTTAGGAGATGGCGTAGTGCCATCAGGTTCCATAAGATCTGCTTCTGACACGCCTACAATTGCCTGCACTTTTTCAGGGTCTGTTGCAATTCCGTCTCTCGTAACAATGTGACCTAAGAACTTCACAGACTTTCTTAAAAACTGACACTTGGATGGGGACAGTTTTAGGTTATGTTCTCTTAACCGTCGGAACACCATCTCAAGCCTCTGCAGGCTTTCCTCCTCAGACTTTCCATAAACCAACAGATCATCCAAGTAACAAAGAAGGCTTAAAAAGTTCTGGTCACCAAAGATCGTGAGCATCATTCGCATGAAAGTAGCCGGGCTGTTACACAGACCCTGTGGCATGCGGTTATACTCATGTAATCCGAGAGGAGAGGAGAAAGCAGTGTACTTCCTATCATCTTCGTGAAGTGGGACATTGTAGTATCCTGAAGTCAAGTCCATTGAGCTAAAGAATGCGTTACCTCCCAATGCTGCCAGGATGTCAGCTTGGTGTGGTAAAGGGTGCGCATCTTTGACTGTACGAGCGTTCAACCACCTGAAGTCTGTACACAACCTCAAGTCACCATTTTTCTTCCAGCAAAGAACAAGTGGAGAAGCATACTCACTGCTTGACTTTCTGATAATTTCACGCTCTTCCATGTCATCTAAAGTTTCTTTCAACTTTTGGTAGTGAGCAGGAGAAAGCCTACGATAAGGCAGGCGAAAAGGGCGTTCATCAGTAAGTCTGATGCGATGGCAGAATTCGGCAGCCTTGCCGCAATCCAAGTGATGTCTTGAAAAC